>APFE031695590.1:262135-374380 GCA_000404065.3 Pinus taeda | reverse complement strand
AGGGCCCATAAATGAGGGGGACACCTTCCTACAAATCCTCTTGCTTGTTCTCCCACGAATTTGGCTGCCAAGTGCTCATTAAGAACTTCAAATTTGTCTCCAAGTTGACCAACAAGGCTACACAAAGCACCCATTAGACTTGTTGGCATAATGACTAACCAAATTCACTCTATTAACATAAAAATAATAAAAAACATGCAATAAACAAATGAGAATGGTGGACTAAGCCAAATTAGGAAGTTGAATGAGCCCAAATAATTGTACATTTTTGGGGCTCATCAGGGAGGGGGTGATTTTTCACCCTATTATTCAACTAGAAATCCAATTTTTCTTAATGCCTTGAAAATAAACTACTAATCAAGCAAAGGCTTGTGGCCTTCTGTAAGGCATATCCCTGAGAGAATATTCAATATCTCCTCATTATTGGGGACTCCATTATTATTGTTTATCATTTGGTCCACAATGCCACCATAGGTTGTGAGACAATTATAATGATAAACTATATAAAAAAAATCTATATAAACTTGTATAAGTAATTATTTAATATCTTAATCTTGGACTTAGATTATTTCTTCTAATATTATTTATGGTTCATATTTAAAAGTTGATTAATATTATTTGATGACAAATATATTCTATATGTTAGCATCATTGACAAATTTAACTATAATTTGATACAGTAAATACCACATTATGTGTTGAGTTACTATTCTAGTAGAAGGTTGGCAAAATTTTAAATTGTTCATAAAATTTATTTAATGATAGAATTATACCAATAACTACTTTTATTTTAGGTACTACTATTAGTAATTGTGTTTGTGTTACATACCATATTTTATTATATCAGGAGGTTGGTACCATTTTATAATGGACAAGATAAAATTTATAGAAGACACATATTATATTTAAATTTGTACAATATAAACTATAGCAACTAAGTTTATGTCTATTAGTATTATTTATTTTTTTATATTCATTTAACGTTAAGTTGATCAAGGATTACATAAAGAGTAATAAATTCTTAAGAAAAAAAAGAAATCACATATAAAGTTATAATGTCATTAATAATAATCAATGATTGATATTTTTATTAACCTACATTTTAAATATATTTAGATATCATGGCAAGTGTCCTATCTATATTGATTTATAATAGTAATTCTAGGTGATGGCACCATTCTAAAGCTTCTGATCTAAAGCTATTAAATGACGTAATACCAATTTTTTTGGTTGTTACAATTTACAAAACATTCAATTATTTTTATAGTAAGTTATTTTGTTTATGTCGAGATCTAAGGAAATACACCTTAATATCATATCCTCTTCATAGAAGCATATGATTCTATCATTGAAAGCATGGCATCAATATCATATGTATAAGAAGAAGTTAAATAACATGGTAGACAACAAGTTTCCTAAAATTGCTTGTCACTCTAGCCAAAGCCATCTTCAAATGAAGTGGGGATGGTAAAAGGATGAGGATCCTTGGCTAGACCATTATGAGATATAATAAGAGATCATTTTGTAGGGTAAAAATATTATTTTATTAAAATTTAATTATAATTGAATAGTGTGGTGATAAAGAATTAAAAGGTAAAAGGAAACTAAAATATTATATTAAGGAGTTGATCAACCTAAATATTGAAAACTAGAAGTATGTAGACTTTGTTTTGAGTAATGTAAAAAAAGAAAATGAACATTTTCAACAAAAGAACAAACTCTCATGATCTCCACAGTTAAACTGAGAAAAAATCATAAATTCCAAAACCACCATGGGAGGAAAATGTCTATTACCTTTGTAACACTAAGAGGGTTGAATATGAAAAGCAATAAGTTATCCTAGATGGTCTAGATCATACTCAGATTGGATTTAAATTTCAAAATATGTGTGACACTACCAACATTCTTAACTTTTAAACTCAAAAAAGCTATGTTGATCTTGAAATATTTTTCATAATGCTTTGAGCATATAAATAAAATTCTAAAGAGTTATGAGTAATCACCTTATGCACTAGAAATGTACAAGAGACCATCTTTCACTCTTAGTGGATGTTAATCATCATCGTCATCAACATCATCATTATATATTATTATAGGAAATTTACACCACTTTATAGTTGACAAGATAAAAGATAAATTATGAATAGGAATAGTAGCACAATTTATTATTTATTTTTATATGTTTGTATTAAAAGACAAGTTGATTGAGGCTACTTCATAAATAATAAATTATTGTGAGAAAAATATCTTATAAAATTATTTAATGACAATGACATTGGTAAGGCCTAGTATCTATTATTAATCAATTTAACAATCAAAATCAATTATGAACAAGAATAGCAATATAGTAGTATAGATTTTTTTTTTTCTAAATAGAAAAGAAAAGATGGTAAACTGGAAAAACTAGTTATTGCAAGTGTTCAATATTTATTCTTGAACTCTTTGAATATATTATATTGAAAATAAGACAATTAATATTCCTCTAAAAATTAGATTTATTACATTATTTCTATTATAATTAATATTTATATTTCTATATTATACCAATTCATCAAGATGGACTCATGAGTAATAGATTGTGTAAGAAATATCTTACCTAATATATATTATTATAATAAATTTGCACCACTTTATAATTGAAAAGAGAAAAATAAATTATGAATTAGAATAGCAATATAATCCATTTTTGTTATTTATATTTTTGTGTTAAAAACTAAGTTGTTTAAGGTTTGCTCAATGAATAATAGATTAATGTGTGAGAAATATAATGTCTCTTATCTATTATTAATCATTTTAACAATCAAAATCAATTATACATAAAAATAGCAATATAGTAATATAGACTGATTTTTCAAATACAAGAGGAAAAAAGGTAAACTAACTAAACTAGTTATTGCAAGTACTCAACATTTATTCTTGAAATATTTGACTATATCATATTGGAAAGAACATATAATTGATATTCCTCTAAAACTTAGATTTCTTACATTACTTATATTATAATTCATATTTATATTTATATATTGAAACCGGGTTCATCAAGATTTAACTCATGAGTAACAGATTGCATAAGAAATTCTTGCCTATAAATATATTTAACAACATATAAATATTATTAATGTTACTATTATTAACTATTTTAATGTTGACACTAAGTATATACTTTGTCTATGTTTAGTATAAGTTATTTTACTAGTAAAATGTTGGCATGCCTTCAAAGTCTAAAGAGAAAATATTTTGTAAGTCTACTTGTGTCATTTGACAATCAAATTTTGTTGCGAATTAGAATGCAATGGAGTAGTACTATTTGATTTATATAAAATATAATTATAAATATTAAATAAAGTATCACTTCAAACATTATTTCAATTGCCTTTTATTTATTCATTATGTGTATGAATGGTTTATATTGAAATTAGTTACTCAAATATTGTTTTAATATACCAAGTCTAAAAGATATTGTTTTTAAGTGCATTATTGAATTTGACTATGCACATTTAATATAGTAAGAAGTTATGTTGGTTTAAAAAATATTTGAACTTAAAATTTTTATAACTGTGTTATGTAATACACATAAAGTATAATCACATGGTTACATTGAATTTGAACCAAAATGTGCATATCTGTACTAAATAATGTTAAACTGCTCAAAACATAATGACTATAATATTGATATACAAAAAACACTCAAGATCATCTCTAAAGTATATTAATAGATACTTTAAAAGATAAAATTACATTCATGAATCATCTCCACCTAATCACATGAATTCTCGCAAGTACGTCAAGAACAGTTTCTACACCACA
Source organism: Pinus taeda (assembly GCA_000404065.3). Classification (NCBI taxonomy): domain Eukaryota; kingdom Viridiplantae; phylum Streptophyta; class Pinopsida; order Pinales; family Pinaceae; genus Pinus; species Pinus taeda. The sequence continues at coordinate 370,573 of APFE031695590.1, read as the reverse complement.
TTTATTTATCTTAGTCTTCTTTGAATGTTATTATTTGGCATCCATGCCCAAACTATACTATTGATTGGAATAGATCCAAGTCTTGTGTCATTAGGGTTTGGTACCCAATATTGTTCTAAAAAGTATTTCCCTGAAATAGGGTTCCATAAATCAACCTTTACATGAAGAGTGTCACTTTCATCCTTGAAGATATCTCAGTTGAATTTTTCCATCCAAAGAATCTCTCCTTCATCCTCATTTCCTGATCTAACGAGCAACATATTTTCTTTCTCAACATCAAGCATAGGATTGAATGTTGGCTTTAGCTTGTTGCACTTGGGTCCAACATATATTGGTCCATCTATCACATTATCAAAATCTCCATCCATAATACTTGATAGTACATGGATTTGATTATGGTAATCATATATAATTTGTCTTGTTTTAGGCCATAAATCCTCAAAATATTAATCACTTTCATTCACTATTATATGCTAATTCTAGATTTCATTTAATGTATGTAGAAGAACCATTTGCACCTGTAAAACAAAGTAAATAAGATTATTAATTGCTCAAATAAACATTTTGTATACTCTCGATAACACTTAACACAAGCTTCCAAATTTTGATTTATCTATGTTAAGCCTCAAATCCATGATCTTCCATTGATGAATGTTGTCTTCATCAACATCCTTTGAAATCAAATGTGGTTGAGTGACATCAATTATCAAAATTGTAACATAGTCTACATTAACTCTTTCAAAAGCATACTAAGTTATAGTCTATATAGGTTCAACCCTTATGAGCCCAATAAAATTATCATTAATTAGGATGTCAACATAATCCTCTTTTTCAAAAATCATATTTCCATTATAACTCATATCAATTCTACAACAACTCAATTCTAATTTGTAACTAAGAATAACCATGTAAAGTGTGATTTTGTATTAGTCAAACATAGCTTTCAAAAAAGTAATATGGATGAAATCATTTAGAATATTATGGTAGTCATTTTGTATTTACTTAAACATTGTTCCCCATCATCTAGTGTACCAGATTGTAATATATATATATATATATATATCTGAAAACCTAACAAATAGATATCTAGGTAGCTTTATAGAACGATAGATAATAATTCATGTCAAACCACAAAAATATTATTTAAGTCTGGAAATGGTACTTGGATTATTGATTTATGTGTACAAATAATGTTCATAAGAAATTTGTAGAAGTTGATAATCCACAAAATGGTCTTTTAGAAAATCAAAGAATGTCCAAAATTTATGCTACATAAGATTTTAAAAAGCACTATGTGAAGCAAAAATTATATTGATATCTCACTTAGTGAGGATGTTTGATCTTTAAATCTATTATTGGAGGTCATTCTAGAGCTTTTCTTCCAAATAAAAGTTTTAGTACTATAAATGCTAGATAATTCTCATTATTATTCTAAAGTTTCGAAATTACATTTCAAAACTTTAGTTACAATGTTAGGACTTAATACCTTTACATATCCAAGGACATATCATTTAGGATGGATCCATATGGAAGTTAAACTCTAAGTCCTCGAAAAGTGTAGATTTGAGTTTCGTCAAATAGTTCTGTTGATGAAGAAAAGTATGACTTTATGCATCTAAAAATTAGTGAGGTTCATTTTGGAAGCTCATAACTATACAATAGAGAGGAGATAAAAATAATATATGTTACTTAAAAATTCATGATTATCACTTAGTTGCATACTTGTGCATTGGAATTAATGTATAGAATACTTCAATAATACATTTATTCGTAAACTCAAAAATTGGGGATAGATCATATTTTCTACATGATAGACCCTATAATATGTGTTAAATTTAGTTCTATCAAAAACACGAACGTATTGTGAACAACAACATTTTAGAGCAAAATTAGAGTACATTATAGATTTCTTTCTAACACAAGCACAAACACATTGCCAATAACAATGCTACAAGGTAAAATAAATCTAACACATGCAAGATTTATTTCTAGTGCAAAAACAAGAAAATAATAGCATTGGAGGGTGCTAGAAATATAGCGCATGCCAGATTAACTTCTAGCACAAACAACCATGTCGCAAATAACATTGCAATACAAAACAAATCCGTCACATGCTAGATTTCCTTCCAATAAAAAAAGGAAGTAAAATGCAAGGTGAAACAAATCTAACACATGAAATGTGTTTTCTTTTGTGCAAGAAGGATACTAGATTTGTTTTACCTTGCCATGGTTGTGTTTATGCTAAAAGGAAATCTAACACATATTAGATTTGTTTTACTATGAAACGTTAGTGTTTGTGCTAGAGACAAATCTAATGCACAATAGATTTGTTTTAACCTGCATTGTTTTTGTTTATGGTAGAAACAATATAGTGCACGCTATATTTGTTTTACCCTGTAGTTCTTTTCTTTGTAATAGAAACAAATCTAACCCATACTATATTTTCCTTACACTACAATGCTTGTGTTTGTGATTTTGTTTTACATGACAATGCTTTTTTGTTTTTCATTAAACTAAAGTTATTTTACCCTACAATGTTTTTGTTTGTGATGGAAACAACTTAATGAAGACATTAGATCCTGCAATGTCTATGTTTATGCTAGGAAAAAAATTAGCACACATAAGATTTGTTTTACCCTACATTGCTTTTGTTTGTGCTAGAGACAATTCGAGCGTGTGCTAGATTTGTTTTAATTTCAATGCTTTTATTTGCATTTTTGTTTTGTCTACAATGCTTTTGTTTATGTTTTTCCTCATACTAGATTTGTTTTACCTTAGAGTGCTAGTGTTTGTGTCATAAGCAAATCCAGCATGCATTAAATTTGTTTTATCTTGAAATTCTTATGTTTATGCAAGAAGGTTATCTAGTGCATGTTAGATTTGATTTACTTTGCAATGTTGGAATTTGTGTTTCAAAGAAATCTAGTGCACACTAAATTTTTTTTACCTTGTAATGCTTTTGCTTGTGCTAGAAACGAATCTAGCAGACACTATATTTGTTTTAACATGTAATTCTTTTGTTTATGTTGTTGTTTTACCATGTAATACTTTTCTGTTTTTCCTTACACTAGATTTGTTTTACCTTGAAATGCTTATGTTCGTCATAGGAATAAGTATAGTATTTTTTCTACCTTGTAATAGTTGTGCCTGTGCTAGAAACAAGTCCAACATGCACTAAATTTCTCTTAGTCTACAATGATTTTATTTTTGTTAAAAACATATCTGGCACAAGTTAGATTCGTTTTAACTTGTAATGATTTTGTTTGTGTTTCTGCTTTACCCTGCAATGCTTTAGTGTTTTTCCTTACAATAGATTTATTTTACCTTAAAATTTTTATTTCTGTGTTGAAAACAAATCTAGTGTGTTGTAGATTTGTTTTACCTTGCAATGTTATTATTTATGCTATAAGGAAATCTTGTACATGGAAAATTTCTTTTACTCTACATTGCTTTTGTTTGTGCTAGAAAAAAAATTTAACGTGCACTAGGTTTGTTTTACCCTGCAATGCTTGTTTTTGTGCTAGAAAAAAATTATAGTGCAATAGATTTCTTTTACCATGCAATTCTTATGTTTGTGATGGAAGGAAATCTAGCACACGTTGGATTTTTTTTGCAAAACAATGTAGCACCCACTAGATTTATTTTACCATGAAATGGTATTGTTTGTGCTAGAAACAAATCTAGTTTGCACAAAATTTGTTTTACCCTATGATACTTTTATTTGTCCTAAAAACAAGTTTAGCGCACGCTAGATTTGTTTTACTTGCAATGTTTTTGTCTGTATTAGAAATAAATCTAGTGCATGCTAGCTTTGTTTTACCCTACAATTCTTGTGATTGTGCTAGAAACAAAATTAGCATGTGCTAAATTTGTTTACCTTGCAATATTTGTCTTTATACTAGAAACAAATCTATTGGGTGCTAGATTTGTTTTACCCACAATGTTTGTGTTTGTGCTAGAAAGAAATATAGGGTGTGTTAGATTTATTTCACATGCAACACTTATGTTTGTGCTAGAAACAAGTCTAGCAGACATTGGATTTGTTTTACCCTGCAATGCTTTTGTTTATTCTAGAAACAAATCTAGCACGCACTAGATTTTTTTTACCTTGCAATGCTTGTGATTCTCCAAGAATAGATCTAGCTTGTACTATATTAGTTTTACCTTGTACTATTTGTCTTTGTGATAGAAACAAATGTTGTGCGTGCTAAATTTTTTTACCCTGCAATGTTTGTGTTTGTGCTAAAACAAATCTAGCACACATTAGATTTATTTTACCCTACAATGCTTATGTTTGTACAAGAAAAAAGTCTAGTGTGCTATAGATTTTTTTTACCCAACAATGGTTTTGTTTGTGCTAGAAGGAAATCTAGCACGCATTATATTTATTTTACTTTGCAATGCTTATGTTTGTTTTTTTCTTTTACCCTGAAATACTTGTGTTTTCCCTTACACTGGGTTTATTTTACCTTATAATACTTCTTTTTGTGCTAGAATCAAGATGAGTGGAGGCTAGATTTGGTTTACCCTACAATGTTTGTGTTTGTGTTAAAAACAAATATGGTGCACACTAAATTTATTTTCCCCTACAATTTTTTTCTTGTGCTAGAAACAAATCTAACACATTTTAGATTTATTTTACCTTGTAATGCTTTTGTTTGTGCTTTTGTGTTTTAATTTACACCAGATTTGTTTTTTCCTTACAATGCATGTGTCTATGTTAGAAACAAATGTAGTGCACTCTACATTTGTTTTACTTTCAATGCAAGCATTTATGCTTGAAGAAAATCTAGCGCATGTCAAATTTGTTCTACTTTGCAATGTTGGTGTTTGTGCTAGAGAGAAAGCTAGCACGCATTAGATTTGTTTTACACTAGAATACTTTGGTTTGTGTTTTGCCTTGAAATATATTTATTTTTTACCTTAAAATGATTGTGCTTGTGCTAGAAACAAATCTAGTGAGCGCTATACTTGATTTACCTTGCAATGTTTGTCTTTGTGCTAGGAACAAACTTAACACACACTACATTTGTTTTCTTGTGCAATTCTTTTTTTCATACTAGAAAAAAATATGGTGCACAATAGAATTGCTTTACCCTGCAATGCTTGTGATTGTGTGTGGACTAGATTTGTTTTACCTTGCAATGGTTATTTTTGTTCTAGAAATAAATCTAATATACACTAAATCTTTTACCTTGCAATTTTTTATTTTTCAGTTAGAAGCAAATCTAGCACACAATAGATTGGTTTTACCTTGCAATGTTTGTGCTTGTGATGGAAGGAATTCTAGTGTGAAATACATTTTTTTTGTCTTACAATGCTTGTGTTTGTGTGAGGAATAAATCTAGTGGGTTCTACATTTATTTTACCACTACTACAAAAAATACTTTTACGGGGGGTTGTTAACTACCTCCAAAAGTGGGAATTTGAGGAAAATTTAGTGTCGGTGGTTTTTAAACACTCGCCCCCCCTCTCTCCCCCATGCTCCCCCCCAAAAAAAAAACAATGCATCAATTCTAAAAGTAAAGCATTTTACAGGTGGGTTTTAAGAGATACAACCACTCAAAAACACCACTTTTGAGGGTTCATTGGAACCACCCTTAAAAAGAAACTTTTTGGGACAGGTTTTTAAATACCCCCACCCACCACAAAAGCATTGCCTCTAAAATTTAAGACTTTTAGGGATGCTTTTTGAAAAGGTATAAACCACTCCAAAAAGTGACTTTTGGAGGCATTAGGAGCCTCACTCATAGCATATTTTGGGAGTGTTAGAATCCCCCTTTGAAGCAACTTATGAGGGGGGTTTAGAACCCCCCTTGTAGTGACTTACAAGGGAGGTTTAGAACCCCTTTGTACCACCTTATGGGGATGTTAGGAGCCCCCTTCATACTGTCTTTTGAGGGTGTTAAGAGCCCCCCTTGTAGCAACTTACGGAGGCGTTGGAACCCCCCTCATGGAAACTTTTGGGGGCATTAGAAACCCCTCTTATAGTATATTTTAGGGGAGTTAGGAACCCCCCTCGTAGAAACTTACAATAGGAGTTCAAAACCCCCTTTATAATAGCTTTGAATGGTAGTTACAAACCCCCCTTGTAGCAACTTACAAATAGGTTTGAACCCAGTCATAGAAGCCTACAAAAGCAATTTTCAACCCCCTTATAGAAACTTTTGGAGTTGGTTTAGAACCCACCCCCCCCATAGCAGCTAATGAGGGTGGCTTAGAACCCCTCGTAAAAAATTATGAGAACTTTTAGAAACCCCCTCTTAGTAGCCTATGGGGTGTTTCAGAACACCCTCATTAAAACCTACAAGGTAGCTTTATAACCTCTCCTCAAATAATTATTATTTCATAGCATATATCAGTAAGAGAAATTTGAACATATTGTAATTATTTGAAAGCTATTTTTCTAAATAAAAATAAATAATTCTATTCAAGGACAACAACAATACCATTCATAATAAGATTATGTATTTATAAATAAATAATGAAGATGGATAACCTCATATCTTCAACAACCCTAAGAACAACTAGTCATCAATACATAAAAAAATCCATTTGTAATCTATACAAACACAATCACCATCACTCACAATAGGATAAAAATAAAAATATTTACATTTGAAATAGACTTATAACAAACATAAAACAAAAACATATCATAAGCCATCATTACCACAATGAGAGACAAAAAACTAAACTATAGCAATGATTATCTTCATATACATTAAAAATTTGGGGTAATGGAGGTGGAATTTGAAAATATTTAAAAAAAAATCTAAAGAAAATAAAAAGCAATTTCAATATGTACATTTCCATAGTTAACAATGGCATTCAAATAAACAATATAATCAATTAATTGATACATGCATATTCAAAAAAAATAAGAGTATGAAAATGTAATTTTCAGTTTTATTACATATAATAATGGATAAATAAATCATGAATATATAGCAATTGTTTATGAACATCCAACCATATGCCTTCATAATCTTGTGGAACACAATCCATGTGACGATCACCTATAACTTCATTATCTTTACATTTTCTCCCTTCCAACTCTACAAGACCTGATAAATATGCATACTCCAATTCATACATGTTACTATTTCGCAATCCCTTTAGAGGACATGTGAGAGCTGCATACCAATCATTCCCTTTAGGGTCTTGTACATAGAATACTTATTTAGCTTGTCATGCTAGAATAAATGGATCATCTTGCACTGTCTTCACTTAAACATCTCTTTATACTTTTACCATTGAGAAACAAATTTCATCAGCTTTCGTTCCAATCTTCAAGTGTACATCTACCTAATTATAATTGAGCAAGGGATACTTCACAAAATGGTAGTCCAACATGATTAGTTCTTAGATCACTCCATAATATGTTGTCATTTAAATTATAGGATTTTTGTCTTTTGCACTTGATCTCATTAGTGCTTTTGCATCTGTGCACACACCATTATTTTATGTGGCCCTAATATTCTTTTAGATTTTAATACTTAGTTCGCTTGTCATGCTAGAATAAATGGATCATCTTGCACTGTCTTTACTTAAGCATCTCTTTAGATTTACCATTAAGAAACCAATTTCATCAACTCTCATTCCATTCTTCATGTGTACATCTACCAAAGTACAATTGAACAGGGGATAATTCACAAAATGGTAGTCCAACATGATTATTTCTTGGACCACTCCATAATATGTTGTCATTTGACATATAAGATTTTTGCCTTTTGCACTTGATCTCATTAGTTCTTTTGCATCTGTGCACACCATTATTTTATGTGGCCCTAATATTCTCTGAGCTTTTAATATGAAATCTACACCCATTGATTTGGTATCCCTCATGCTTAGTTGTATATTTCCTTGGTCCTTGTGCTAACCATTCAAGGTTATCAGAGATATATGTTTTTCCTTCCACGTGTAAATTACGAAATGTCATTAGAAGACCATGAAATTTCAAATTATATAAAAGGAATCTTAGTTTCATACATCTTTTTTTTTTGTTGATGCAAGAGTATTACCTTCTATATCATTAAGCCAACGAAAATTTACATAATGTAAAAATGTCCACCCAACACCATGGACCCAGGAAAAATAATGCTAACCTGCTAAGGCATGACCCTCAACCTAACAAAGGTTACTGCCTAACCCTTGAAAAACAAACAATGCTTAAGCAAAGTGGAGAGAAGAACATATTAAAACCACGGAAACTCCCTTTCACTTGCACCCCTAACATGCTTTTTCCATCCAACCCATCTAATCTCCACGTGCAATCCATTGGCAGAGGAAGAAATTGCCCAACAAAGATGTGTGGTATTTAATGGTCCAGCCCCACCAAACTGCATGATTGTTCCTGTCTGTAGATCTGCATCACGAAATTCAACGGTTGGGAGTAATATTGCACAGAGCAAGGTATCCGAACATTAGTGTGTGGGGAGGGTGGTATTGTTTTCCACACCTCTGCCACGTGTAGTAAGCTGAATGAAATCACTTCTGATTCACTAAAACAATTTCCCGCTTAAGGGTCACGCGATCACTCGAAAACCACCATAAAAGCTGTTTTCCTTCCCAAAAAAGAAAATTAGGGAATTTATGGTTGCCGGAAAAGATGTTCTTACCATCCCTTGTATTATTTCTTCTATGCCTACCTTGAAACCTTGGAAATTTGTGATTTTTTCCACTGTGTGCCCACCTGAAAAACTAAGAAATCTCGTTAATAGACATCGAGGTTTTCTAAGGCCGTCCGCCGAAGATTAGTCTGATGAACGAAGGTGAATCATTCTAAGATCTAGACATTACCTACCTACCTCCTTGGCTCTGTTTTAGAATACATCCATATCCTCTTCCGCTTGCTCGAAACAAAGAGCCTTTAGTCTGCTTTGAGACCACTCCTGCCACTCCATCCAAACCTTGTATTCTATACAACACACTCCTTGGTTGGCTAGAATATTTGCCAGCTTATTGGCCTTTCTTCGAACATGGTTGAAACTTACTATGCAAAGACCAAGGAGTTGACTTTGAATTATATGGAAAACATGGATAAGCCTCTAGTGTTTTGAGACTTTCTCCGGCACTGCTCCACAACTAATTCTTTTCACTGAGTTAATGGTTAACATAGAGTCCACTTCTATAATTACATTTAAGAAGTTGTCCTGCTTTAGAAACTCCAAGCATTGCTCCAAAGCCATTAATTCCACCATGTTGTTGGTAGCTTTTCCTAAATGGAAATGGAAGATAAAGATAATGCGACCTTCTTCATCCCTTAAAACCCCTCCAAAACCAGAAGTTTCCGGGTTGCCCTTTGAAGCGCCATCAATGTTGAATTTCAAATAACCTGGGGGAGGAGGATGCCAAAAGTCCTTCTCCTCTTCCATTGTGATCACCTTCCTATCCAGGCCTTGAGGAACGAGCCCCTACATACCCAGTTGTGTGAGAATTCTTAAATCTTCCTCTGAGGGAGGATTCTTGGGGTGATTACGAACTGTGGAGCTAACTGTTTCCTTAAGTTGTTTCAATATCAACTCAAATAGTCGAAGAGGGGGATTCTTTTCATCCTTGAATATTCTCTTGTTCCTTTCTTTCTAGACATTCATATAATGAAGCTTGGCATTAGTGCCCAAGCTGAGCTAAGGAGGTCATAGTTCGAAAAGATTCTTCTCCAATTATTTAGGGTATTAATGATACTCTCTTTGTCCCTATCAGTTTGTTGAAAAATGGCGATGAATGAATCCCATAACTAGGAGAAAAAAATGCAGCTATTGAGTATATGCTCCATTGTCTCCTCTTGGGCTTCACAGAGTTGGCATTTAAAAGGCCCCAGAATACCCATTTTCCTAATATTGTCCCAAGTCAAGATCTTCTTATGATGAACGAACTACATGAAGAGTTTGGTCTTCATCCACCCTTGCTGTCTCCAAAGGTTCTGCCAGTTCTTATCTGGAACATGGGAATCTAGATCTAAGAAAATACCTTTTGCTTCCTTAAGATTTAAGGTGCCCTCTTTATTGTTGCCCCATCTTAGTTGGTCCTGCCCCCTTTTACTAAGATCATCCTTTGTTCCAACGTTCTCCTAAGTACTTCTGCTTTTGTTTTCAAGGGCCTATCATCTCTGCAATTAATGTTTCTCTGGATTCTCCACTTTCCTGTATTATGAGTATGATCCAAAAAACCCTTTACCTTATTTAAGCCTTGGGTATCTGTTTCATTTTCAAGGCTCAAAAAGTCCTCTTTTAACAATGATGTTTCTTGTGGCCATCTATCCTCCCAGAATAGTGCTAGATTCTCTCCTCCGATTTCCTATAAACTATTTTTTTGTACAAGGCTTCTGTTCTCCCAGGCTTTATTCCAGATGTATGACCCCTTTATGTTTCCAGAAATTCTTATGAGGTTACTAGTTTGCTAGGAACTGGCATATTTTTCTTTCCAGATACTTGCACATTGCGCTTTTGGATAATGAACCCAACGCCACCATAGTTTGGCCCGTAAAACATTACTAAGAATCTCCTGGTCATCCAAGCCAAGGCCCCCATGGTGCTTGGGTCTACAAATTTTTTCCCATGAAACTAAGGCCCATTTCTTCCTAGTCTCCTCCTTATCCCAAAGAAAGCTTCTTTGGATGTTTCTGAATTGCTGCAGAACTCCTTTTAGAGCTAGGAGAGCTGATAACATGAAAATAGGGATAGATTGTAGTACAACCTTTGTAAGTACCAACCTTCCAGTGAAATTTAAAGCTCTGATGGTCCATTTTTTGACTTTGTCCTGAATCTTATTGATCAACGGTTCCCAAATGCTCTTGTGCATTGAGTTAGCAGTTAGAGGAACTCCCAAATATTTTGAGGGGAGGGAGTCCCTTTCAAAACATAGAATTCTGGAGATATTTCTTTTAATAGCTATATTGGTATTAAAGAAAAAGTTTTTTGATTTGGAGAGATTGACTTCCATACTTGTGGCCCTAGAAAATTCATTCAGAATTTGTTTGTATGCTGTAGCTTCTTTGACTGTGGGGATTCCTAGTAACATGGTATCATCTACAAATTGTTGGTGAGTCAGAGCCTGACCATTCTCAATTAGTTGAAGGCCCTTAATCTTACCCATTGCTTTAGCATGCTTGATAGAACGACCAAGTCCTTCCATCATAAGGATGAAAAGAAAGGGAGAAAGTGGGTCTCCCTACCTGAGGCCTCTAGAAGTAATGAAAATCTCAAAGGGAGAGCCATTCACCAATATTAAAAAGCTGGAGGAAGCCACTAGGGCCATAACCCATCTGACCCAGTTATGATGAAAACCAAAGGCAATTAGAACTTTCTTGATGTAGATCCAATTCACCTTGTCATAATCTTTGGCTATGTCCAGTTGCATGATCATTCCAACCTATTTCTTGCTAGTTAACGAGTGAACCACCTCGTGAGCTTGAATGATGTTATTTAGAATTTGTCTATCTTCCACATAACCTGATTGTTCCCTTGAAACAAGTGACAGAAGTAGAGGTTTGAGCCTATTGGCTACGAGCTTGGATATAATCTTGTATACCACATTGCATAAAGCTATGGGTCTATATTTTTTAGGTGTTTGAGCGATGTCCTATTTAGGGATAAGGGAGATGGAGGTATTGAGCACTTTCAAAATAGTTCTGTTCAACTTGGAATCCTCCACTACATTCAAAATATCATGTTTAACAATATTCCAATAGGATTTAAAAAAATCCACATTGAAACCATCCGGGCAAGGTGCTTTACCATTCTACATTTCTTTGAGGACCCCACTGATCTCCTCTTCTATTACTGCCTTGTTTAGGTTGAAATTGTCCTCTCTAGACACCATCTTAGGAATGTGTTTGGTTACGTCCCTAATAAACTGCTCTCTTTCTGAATTTTTTTCCTGATTTATGCCATGGAAGTTCTGAGCCAATACAGTTTCTATTTCCTCATGGGAGATATGAAGCTCCCCATCCTTGTCCTTGTCCTATGCCTTTGATTTCGAGTTGAACTGGCCAGTGATCTAAGCCTCCAAAGGGAAGAACTCTCACTATTATTTCCTCATCTATAAGCATAAGATATTTTGAGATAATGAATCTATCTAATTTGGAGGTGACCTGAGCCTCTCCTCCTCTTTTATTATTCCAAGTAAAAAGGCCATTGTTCATTTTAGTATCAACAAGATTCATAATATCTGTAAAGGTTTGAAATGCTACAGAGTCTTTGCTTAGAGCTCTGGTTCCCCCTTTTTTTTCGGAAGAGATTTGATCATGTTGAAGTCTCCTCCCATGATCCAAGGTATTCCTGCATGTCTGCCCCTGAGATCCACAAGGGAATCTAGAAACTTGAGTTTATCATCTGTTCTTTGGGGGAAATAAATATTCGTGACCAGATAGGTTTCCCTATCTCCTACAAGATGAATGACTATTGATAAATAATTCCTAGATGCCTCTGCATCTATTATGCCAATTTTTTGGGGGTTCCAAATAGTGAGAATGCCCCTTGCTGTATTCTCTGCTTTGACTTCTAGAAACTCAAATCTATTGAGCCATTTGCTGTGAATTTGTCTTAGTTTTTGAATGGAACATTTTGTTTCCTGGATGAATATTATATCTGGCACTGCTTGTTTCATTCTATTACTAAGCATTCTCTATTTTCTTTTACTACCTAAACCCCTAATATTCCAAGATGTGAACTTCATAATTAAAGGTTTCTAAAGGAGTAGCTGGCTAGATCTTTCATCTTACCTGAGTCTATAATTAGCTTTCCACACTCCATCAAGAGCTCATTTTGCTTTTCTCTACCTTTTTTTTTTTTTTTTTTTTTTTTTTTTTTTTTTTTTTTTTCCGGGATTTTTGGTTGCTAAATCGAGGGTTGTTTTCATCGTTTTCACCCCTTTATTATCCTGATTATCAATGTTTTTTCCTTTCTCAAACTGCTTAGCCTGAGTTTTCCATAAAAAAAACTACTGTATTTTATTGAGCTCTTCTTGAGGTAATGAATCTACCCCTCCCGTGGTGCCCTGAATCAAGAACCCTTCTAGATCTAGGTGTTCTTTTTCAAGAATCTCTTGTAGCTCATGGTCATCCATTTCCATTTCACTTTGGGTCATTTCCTGGTCCATATCCAGTTCTGCATCACTCATCATAATCTCTTTTTGATTATCAATATCCTGTGTTTTTTCTTGATTGTCTTCTTTCTCCTTTTCCTCATGACTCTCATTGCTTGATCTTCTTTTATACTCTCTTCATCCTCATCAAGAACTTGGAACTTGTTTTGACTGACCTTGTGCGCTTCATTTATATGTTGCTATGGCCCTCTTTGGCCTCCTTTTCCTTTATTTACCACTTTGTGAAAACTATCATTGTCCTTCATTGTGTTATCTTTGCCCTTGTTTTCTGCTTTACTGAGAGGGTTGTCTCTGAATAGGTGCCCATGTTCATGGCATCTACGACATCTAAATGGAATATGCTCATAGTCTACTATTTGCACCCATTCTTCATCAAAAACTTCCAAGATTACCTTCTCTGGAAGGGCTCTAGATAGATCTATTTCCACACAAATCCTTGTAAAGGAAGTATATTTTCCCCTTCTTGTGGCTTTAGAAGCTTTGACAAAACGACCTAATTTATTGCCTATAGCAGCTAAGGATTCTGTTTGCCAATAATCAAGAGGTAAAGAATAGAACCTTACTCGGACTAGTACTGAAGTAAAAGTCTTGCATTTCGGGACAAAATTCATCATCCATCGTTGCATATAGAGGCCAGATGCAACATAGAACTAGGGCCCTCCTTCAAACACTTTGTATTTGTCGTCAATATTTGTGAACACCACCATGAAGAATCCCTTTGATCCAAGATGTAGGTCAATGCTTCCTTTAGGTTTCCAGTGATATTTGATCCACATCTGTAGAGATTTTTCGGTGGGCCATAATCCCATGAATTTACAGATGATAACATAAGTCCTCATGTGATCCCTGTGTGCCTGCAGAGCAGGATCATTTAAGACTATTCTGGGTGTGATCTCAGCTTTAGGTTTACATGGTCCCTTTTGTTTTTTTTTTAGTTCCCTGCTTTCTGTCTTCTTCGTCCTTGTCTTTTGTATCATTATTTTTCTTGGGTTTTGTTCCTCCTATCTCCTCTACCGTGTTCCTTTTCCCTTCTTCAGTGGTACCTTTGTCATTTCTTGAGGTTTCCTGCCTCTACTAGCAACGACATCCTTATAGGAGGGAGTGGAGCTCCCTCCTCTGTGTCCCTCCATGAAGATCAACCTCTGCAACTATCTGAAACCCTCGCTGTTCTCCCGCTTCCACTAGTCTTTATTTCTAAGGTGAAAAATTGACAAAACAAAAATTCAGAATGGAAAGCATATTCAATCATCTTAGTTTCATACATCATAATAGCCTTGTTTGATGAATTTTAAATAATTATATTATAATCTTTTAAAAATGTATCATTACTTGCTTCCTAAACTATAGATAAATTGTTGGTTGTGGAGATCTTCTTAAGAAGGCTTCATCTTTTTGGGTTGGGATGTTTTAGTGGACAATTTCACTCGAGTGTATCCTAATTTACAATAATGTCAATAAGATTCTTTTTCAATATATTTAAATAGGTTTTAAAAGGTTGTGTTTATTACTTACTCTATCCATGGTTGAACTTCATCTATATTGTGCAAGATCCACCTATTGGCTTGTAACAAATTGGTATTATCCATTTAAATACAAGCCCCACTAGATAATGCCTTCCCATAGTGACCAACACCTCCCTCTTCATCATCCCAAACTTCACTTCTAAGAGTCATGCTTTCGATATATTCCATGTTGTGGACATATCCAACTCAAAATTTGATGGATTCCTCCATAATGTATTTTTTGGTTATGCACACTTCAGGCCTATTCTTGTTCTTCACATGACCTTTGAAAAGTTTTCATAGTCCAAACCCAATGACATATTGAACGCTTTTGTAGCATATGTAGAATCTGGAAGTGTATTTTCTATAGGAAGCATTTATTTTTGCAACTTCAACAATTTGGTGAAACCTGTTTCAAACCATCCAATTTTCATTTTAAGGTTGTACAATTTCACAATGCCCAATAGGTAGTAAAACTAGTGCAACCCAGGTACAATGGTGTTTTAGCATCTTCAATTAACTTATAATATTGATTAAATATCATATATTTCTTCCATTGATGATGGTTGGTCATTTTCAAAATTCACATTTGGATTTTCATTAAAACATCAGTAAACAACATTCACCATTTCAACCATATGATCATCAAGCATGGTTTTTTCATCATTATTGTCATTCCTAAGAACTTCAATATTATTCATAAAAAATGTCACAGACTCATCAACATGAGTATCATATTGATGTTTCACTATTGTTATTCACCCTATCATTTGGAAATCCCAAATACAATGTAAACAAAAATTGGAAACATCAACATTATCCACTATGGTAACTAGACTTGGACAATTGGATTTTCCTTCTTTACATTTCAACCAACAATTAGGTTGAACTAAAATTGAATATGTATATAAGCTCAAGTTTTTTTTATGAAAATTCTCATGATTATAGTTAATAAGGACTAGAGTGCATTCAAACTTATTCATTGGTTGAATAAAATCTCATACTTCATTGCAAAGATAACTATCCTAAGATGTTAACATTTAAACAAGGTCATTACGATCCAATCATTTATATCTTTCAACCCAAAGGTTATAATTCTTATCGAATAATCAACGTTTGCTCAACTGAAATGCAATATACCAATCTAACGAGGTCAAACAGTTGGTAATACTTTGATCTAATGGGTAATATTCTCAATGAATCTGGAAGTGAGCACACGTTAGTGTAGCTCTCCATCAAATGATTGAAGGTCATGAAGGAAAGGGCTCCATGAAGATGAATCCATGTGGAATCCCCCCAACTCTAATCTCATATACCTTGAAGGAAAGGTTATATATGTCATGTTCATCCTTTCATGAAGGGCATTCTCCTAGAAGCCTCCTCAATTGTTCATAAATGATGCCAAATAACACTAATGATGAGCCATGCCTCCAAATATGTAAACTTTCCTTCAGGAATGTGACAAGTATTATTAAATAGAGAATAATGTACCAAAATATGTAAAATCAATACCCAAAGATAAGATTGCAATGCATCACATTCCTCTCAGGTTAGGCACTAATCATAAATCAAGAACTTATGCTTTCAAAGTCACTTCCATGATATCATGCCCAAGACACGATCATCAAAGCCACTATTGTTTATGGTTTAAAGGTTTGAGGACCTCATTCACTTCAAGTCGAAGAGTCTAGGATGGAGAGAGTGGAAATTCTACCACCAATCTCGATACATCTTAACTCCAGATCTACCAAGTGTCAAGGGGGATCAAATTTCTTTTCACTCTAAAAAAATTGCATCTTTAGATATTTGATCTCTCAAAGATTTGATCCCCTCAACACTTGATAGAGCCAAAACTAAAATGAATCTACGCTTATATAAACACACACACACACACACACACACAAACACACACACACATATATATATATATATATATTTTGATGGCAGGGGAATTGGCAACTGGGACAGCCTCACAACTCGTGTAACACAGGGTCGATTCTGGCCGCCACCACTACAACCCCTGGGAACTGTGGCTGCCCACTATAACATAGCTCCAGGTAAGTCTGGGGATTTGAACTCGTGACCTCAAATACAGAGTCCACGTTACAGACGAACTACACCACAACACGATTACCAACTCGCCTACCCCGTGGGGCTTATACATAAAAAAATATTAAATAACATATATACCATGAATAAAATAATGAAAATATCAATAAACATATTTATATACTATATATATATATATTAATATAGTATATATATATATATATATATATATATATATATCAAAACGCACATATATAAATTCTATAAAATAATATAATTTTATAATAATAATACTCCATCGAAAATATTACTTAAATTTATTATTATAATATTGTAACATATTTTAAAGTAAGCTTCACATTTAGAAAGAACTAAAGTAAATAAATTTTTGTTTAGATATTATCTTAAAAATATAAAAAATTAAAAAAATTAATAATATTTTTTTAAATTGGTTTTAAATCAAATATTGTAATTATAATTTAATATTATCACATAAAAGATATATGTATTTTTTATTAAATTTATTTTAAAATTAATAATTAAATAATTAAATATTATAGAAAATGTACAAGATGATCATATTTTTCTAAAACATACATTAAAATTGAATATATAAATGAATGTCTGGAAAAGCAATACGTACATACATAAAATTAAGATTGGAATATACAAATAAGTAAAATCATGTACGAAAAAACAATATAAACAAAATAATATATGGAAAATTATTTAACCCAAAATCCATGCATGTGGTATCTTTTATTTTCAATTTCATATCTCTGTATGCATACACAGCTACTCTAAATTTTATATTAATTGTGATACAAACTCAAAAATACATAACCAGAGTGATTGGGAAGCAATTGAGTACATAAAAGAAATATTAATGACATTCTATGTAGTAGAAGAGGTAAGTTTGAGTGTGAAGACAACAATTAGATTTTTCAATTTTTGGCCAAATCCATTTATCAATATAAAACATGGTTTTGCCAATATTGCATCAAGTTTTTATTAAATCTTGGTGCAGTTTAGTTTAGTGTGTGACATAGGTTAAATTCAATTCAACTTTAACTATATAGGAAAATGTGAATGTTTAAATTAAACCTGTTAAGTTCAAAGAAAATTAAACAATAAATTATAATAATATTTTAATTTTAAAAACAAGAGCTACTTGGTGGGCATGTCACTGTTTTTGTCTTCTTGTGTATAGATGTTTTTTTTGCATGTAGTGTACCAGCCGTGGACCATTTAAAATCCTCCCCAAATGATTTGAATGAAACAAAGAATATATTTAATAGGGACCTTGTGCTAATGAAACACTATTTATAGAGTTAAATCTTATTTGGAATTACTACATGTTATTTAAAGATGTATCTAATTTTAGAAGTGATTACCTATGGTGGATAATAATTTCTTAGATTGAACTTCTAACATGTAATTTGATCTCATTTGTAATATAAAAGTAGAACAAAATTGCCAATGTACAAAAAAATCTAAAACAACTAAGCAAAAAACATATAGCATGTATAGATGTAGTCAGTTACAAGCAACTAGGATCTTTTGAAAATTAAAATATATACGAAAATTAACCTCAAAGCCAAAACAATGCTCCTCTTTAGATTCTCAAACATTTAGAACCAAAACAAACCCAACAAATAAACATTGACTTTTACATATGCACATAAATTTATTCAGCTCTTAATTTTATATATGAAAATTATATTTACAATAAAATTATTTTATGAAACTCCATAGTAATTGAGAAGTATTAACAAAAGTCACATGGGAAGAAGATGATTTTTTCATATAGAAATACTCTCAAATAATTAAATGTTAAAAGACAAAACAAAAAAGCCTCACACTATTTAAATATCATTAAAAGATTGTTCAAATAGAGGCTTCACTATTTTTCAATGAAATGAAACAACATGAGAAATCCATGAAAGAAGTTTATTGCTCTTGAGACACAAAAATTGTAACTGAAAATAAAGTTGTTAAGAATGAGTGTAACTTTATGCAAAATGGCGGATGAAGAAGTTTAGATGTGAAGCCTCAGTGATAGAACTTAATAGTTAAACAAAGGAGGCAAAATTTCAAATCCACAAGTCATTGCTTCAAGTAAACCCGAGGGATGCCTCCTGTGCAACAGATGGTGTCCTTATTGCCATTTTAAATAACAGAGGAATGTCGAAAAGTTTTTTCTGGTCTTATATACTAAACATAACATGAAGTAACATTATTGAGTAAGCAAAAACTTTTTTTTCATTTTTTCCTTGAATATGCACATGATAATCCATACATTAATATAGGCTATGCGAGCTAAAGTATGCTGTTATGAGAATCAAAGAAATTTCCACCCAAACATGAAGGTTGGCTCCCTTAATACATGTAAATAATCATATTTACATATAAAACATGAAAACATGCTAACCCTTAATTCTGTAATGACATGAAATGTTCAGATTTTTGCCATGTAAAGCTTGCTCACAAGTTCACCTTTAATTTTGTAAAGACATAATATTCAGTTTTTTGTCATATAAAGCTGGCAGGTTTACTGTTAATTTCACAAAGACACAAAATATTCAGGGTTTTGTGAGGACTGGTGGACAACTAACAAACATGTGCTACAAACATGTTGTCAAAAAAAACAAATAGAACAATGATATAAAACTATAATCAATATTTTAGGTTAGCAATGTGTTGTACATCTCCAAACAAAACCTTTGGCCAAGGCTTTGACCCAAAACAAGTCAAACAAGTCAAACCTTTCATTCAGGATTTGACCCAAAAAACAATAAAAGTAAGCCTTAAACAACTCATGCATTAAAATAGTTTGGTTACTACATCAGAATATAAAGTCAATTTCATAATCACCACTAAAACAACCCAACCTTATCACCTAACCCATCTAATATATAATCAACTTAAAATCTATAACAAAATAACAAAATCATACTTTACAAGAACAACAGTCATACACAAGTAGCCAAATTTGGGAGTTTCTATATGTATAATATAAGCTATGTTTTTCGTGGGAACACTAAAGAAAACTTGCTTAAAAAAACAAATAAAAGTTCATAAAATCAGATTACTTGGTTGCGAACTCATTTATCCAGGACTGTATAGGCCATGTATTATTTATGGCTGTAACGGGAAGAAGAAAATGCAAGAGTGACCTTTACAGTGGGTGTTATGAGGGCATTTAAGCATGGCAGCTTCATGCTGCTAACAGTCCCCTGAGTCCTCTGAAATTTGGGTGCAATAACCATGGAGCTGCGAAGGCCATTAATGTTGTTGGTGACAAGATACTTTTCAGTTAGTAAATAGTAACACTGGAAGAAGCACAATTCATAACACATCACTATTCAATAATACAAACTGGAGTTCTACGCTCATCAATTCATGCCACTCTTATTCATCTTAAGATGAGAAGATTCAATGTTCTTATTCATAAGTGTTAAGAGATGGAAGTATTGAAGATGGTCCACAACAAAAACCTCAAGTGCCTGGGATGAAGTGTAATTATCCACACCAAAGCCAACGAGAAGACAAAAAAAAAAAAGAAGAGAAACAAGGCATTTTTTCTCTATCACTTCTCTTGTGCACATGTTAAGAAACTAAAAATTGTACGTATGGGAATATATTTGTGAGCTCCAATTGTAAATTGAAGTTGTTGCATTTTCTATAAACGATAGTATAATATTCAGTGAGCTTGATCAATTGTGGGTGGAAAGACATTTTCCTTGGCTTCATTTTAACATTGAATTTTGTGCACATGTGAAGAAACTAATAATTGAACGTATGCGAATGGATGTATGAGCTCCAACTCTGAATTAAAGTTGCTGCATTTTCTGCAAATGGCAGTATAATATTCAGTGAGCTTGATCGATTGTGGATGGAAAGATATTTTCCTAGGATTCATTTTAACTCTGAATTTTATGTTCTAGTTTCAGGTGTTGACGCAATAACTAGATGAAGTTGGGACTTCAAACTCAACATTGGACTCTTATTTCAGGATAAATTATCTCCAATGTATCACATAATTATAAGATGACAGATTTGTATTACAAAGTAACCAGAGCCCTACCCCATTGATGCAAGACTGCAGTTTTAGGATGGCTTTTGCAACTATGGTGATCCCTTTAAGGAAGAAGAAGAATGTAGTGTGAAATTTCATCACTCAGAAACTAGTGTGGATAGTCTCTTAGAATTCCAAATACTTCGAGAAATGTCTTCAATAGGTTTTTTTAGGCATATTCAAATAGAAAAGTATGTGTTTCCTTCTTTGAGAGGAGAAAACAGAACATATAGTGGTGCAGGCTTTTTACCATACAAGAAATTTCAAAAAGTTGGGCAATATCCAAGAGAATCAGATAATGAGCAGTGCAATCTGTAGAACTTTGCGGATTCCAGAACACAAGAATATCACCATCGAATGTAAACGATAAATCTAAGGTTGATTCATGCATTTAGTATCTCTTGCATGAGCTTTAAATTTTATTTATTCTGTGAAAAGAGATCTTTGCAATGCTTCTGTAAATTTCATAACATATGATTTTCAATTACTTTCAACATGATGATGCCAAGATAGGAAATTTCGGTTATTTCCAGAACATATGTTCACATTGGTCCATCTGTATGTGATGGATAAACATAAGGTTGCCTGGAAGTGTTTAGCTGTTGAGAGGGCTGCATATCAAATTTGTGTCACTGGTCAATACGTCAATATGAGCTTGAAAAAGAGACTCAAAAGACATGAGTGGATCTTTTTGTCTTTCTGTGGATGCTTAAAATTACTCAAGAATATAATGTGCATTTCACTATAAGAAGGGTAGCATTGGACCTTATGTACACGTAGATCATTGCTCCTATAGTTCACTTATTTTAACAATTTTGTGACCGTTAGTATTGTAATAAATATTTTTTTTTGATGTCATGATCTATAGATTGCAATGTTATCTTCTCAGTATGATCTGATATAGATCCGTGAAAATGTAAACTTTCTCTGTTAAGGAATGAAAGTCTGTTTTTTTCTCCAGAAAAATAAATTATACGCTATTCTACCTTTCTTTCAATAGTCAATGTTGTTTTAGTATTTAACAAAATGACTTTAAATATAAACATACCTGGAGTTACTTTGAATAGATGCAGCCAAAGAATTCGAAATCCCAAAGCAGTTATCTCAAGATCTGCTATGACAGCTAGTTTGCCCCATCCAATTCCACTTTTGTTTCAATGCCTGTATGCAACAGATTTTATCAATGGATTTTACTAAAGGAATTGATATGGAATGGAAGGTGAGTAAAATTAGAATTTATATTTATATCTTTGTTGGGTGATGGCATTCAGGGTAGGTATGAAGGGATGTGAAGCCTTTCTTATCTTATCATTTGTTCAATACTCAATATTGTTTTAGTATTTAACAAAATGGCTTTAAATATAAACATACATGGAGCTAATTTGTACAGATGCAGTAGAAGAAGTTGAAATCACAAAGTAGTGATCTCAAGATCTGCTATGGCAACTAGTTTGCTCCACCCAATTCCACTTTCGTTTCAATGCCGGCATGTAACAGATTTCATCAATGGATTTTATAAGGGAATTAATATGGGATGGAATCAAGATCTGCTATGGCAACTAGTTTGCTCCACCCAATTCCACTTTCGTTTCAATGCCGGCATGTAACAGATTTCATCAATGGATTTTACAAGGGAATTAATATGGGATGGAAGGCGAGTAAAATTAGAATTTATATTTATACCTCTGGTGGGCGATGGCATTCAGGGTAGGTATGAAGGGGATGGGAAGCCTTTCTTATCTTATCTTTTATTCAATACTCAATGATGTTTTAGTATTTAACAAAATGGTTTTAAATATAAACATACCTAGAGATACTTTGTACAGATGTAGCCGAAGAAGTCTAAATCCCAAAGCAGTGATCTCAAGATCTGTTATGGCAGCTAATTTTCCCCGCCCAAATCCACTTTCGTTTCAATGCCTGTATGCAACAGATTTCATCAATGGAATTTACAAAGGAATTAATAGGGGATGGCAGGCGAGTAAAAATAGAATTTATATTTATACCTCTGGTGAGCGATGGCATCTAGGGTAGGTATGAAGGGGATGGGAAACCTTTCTTATCTTATATTTTGTTCAATACTCAATGTTGTTTTAGTATTTAACAAAAATGGCTTTAAATATAAACATACCTAGAGTTATTTTGTACAAATGCAGCCGAAGAAGTCGAAATCCCAAATCAATGACCTCAAGATCTGCTATGGTAGCTAGTTTGCCCCACCCAATTCCACTTTCGTTTCAATGCCTGTATGCAACAGATTTCATCAATGGCTTTTACAAAGGAATTAATATGGGATGGAAGGACAATAAAATTAGAATTTATATTTATACCTCTAGTGGGCAATCGCATTCAGGTTAGGTATGAAGGGGATGGGAAGCCTTTATTATCTTATCTTTTCTTCAATACTCAATGTTGTTTTAGTATTTAACAAAATGGCTTTAAATATAAACCTACTTGGAGTTACTTTGTACAGATGTAGCTGAAGAAGTTGAAATCCCAAAGTAGTGATCTCAAGATCTGCTATGGTAGCTAGTTTTCCCCATCCAATTCCACTTTTCATTGCCTGTATGCAACATATTTCATCAATGGATTTTAATAAGGAATTAATATGTGATGCAAGGTGAGTAAAATTAGAATTTAAATTTATACCTCTGGGGGAGATGACATTCAGGGTCAGTATGAAGCCAATGTGAAGCCTTTCTTATCTTTATCTTTTGTTCAATACTCAATGTTGTTTTAGTATTTAACAAAATGGCTTTAAATATAAACATACCTGGAGTTACTTTGTACAGATGTAGCCGAAGAAGTCGAAATCCCAAAGCAGTGATCTCAAGATCTCCTATAGCAGCTAGTTTGCCCCACCCAATTCCACTTTCGTTTCAATGTCTGTATGTAACATATTTCATCAATGGATTTTATAAAGGAATTAATATGGGATGGAAGGCGAGTAAAATTAGAATTTATATTTATACTTCTGGTGGGCGATGGCATTAAGGATAGATATGAAAGGGATGGGAAGCCTTTCTTTTCTTATCTTAGGATGCGGGCAAGAGATCAGATGTGAATCTTGTCTCTGAGATCTTGCAGGGAAGCCAACCCTTGTCCCACCCTGCTACATTTGTAGGGACCGAGTGGAGCACTCACTGCCAATATCTTACTAACATGAAATCGAGTATAAACTAGGAAATCACGTGAGATCTCGCTCATGGTTAGACTCATGGGTCTAACAGGAGTCTCAGCGCAATAATGGGCTCTAGTTTCACTTCTTTTCAGGGAAACTCTAATACATGGAAACCAATTCAACAGACGTGGGTGCAAATTGGGCATTGAGCAATGGCTTTTTACGTGCTCTGTTTCCATTCGCCTTACAACCCTCTCGACAGGGAAAACACTCATTATAGATAAAGTTATTCTAGATAATTGGTAGAAAGATGATACATAATGTCATCTATATGCAGTCTTAATGATCCATAGGATATCTAAAATAATAATGCGACCTTTCCTGCTTTGAGTGCTGCACTATTTGAAAAATTCTGGGTGGGAAAAAATCCAAAGCACAGTGCAGATGTATCTACTTGTCATGATCGCTACAGTAAGGTAAAATGAACTATCGATGGGTCTTGTGCGATATTTTTTGCTCCGTCGAATACTCTTCAATCACTAAGTAGGAATAAAATTTTATGATATGTAGTTATATATAAATATAAATGGGGCATTACATATAAATAAAAATGTTCATTTTACTCAAACAAACAGAAAGAAAAATTTTAAAGCAAAAAAAAAAATTACTAAAGCAACAATTTCTTAATGTCAGGTGTATATAGATAAATCTGAAAAAAAAATGCAATTTGAATAACCCGGAGATAAGTTTCATTCAGTTAGCAAAACTGAAAATAAATAGATATTAAATTCAAAAAAATATGCAACACTATATTAAATCTTAACAAAGGTGGATGGGGATGTAAATTTTTCTTGCATGGAGACTGTCGCTTCGCACGGGCTTCTTGGACGAAAATTATCGCCACTGCCTCCCATTACATAAAATTTATTGTTGTCCCATTTTTTTCCGTATTCCACATATTTGAGGACCTATGCCCAATGGACTAATTTCCAAGTCCATGAAATCCTCAAGACTAATGCATCTGTGTGTTATTACGACTAGCCCTGTGTTGCCACTGCCCTCCTCCTCCCATAGGACAAAGCATGGTTGGATACCTCGAAGTAGACGGGGCCTTCAAATTCACCGCTAACCTAATAATTCGCTGCTCTCTGCATGCCCTCTCCAACTTTAAAATCTTGGTAAACCTCATTATTAAAAGAAAATATACTTTTAGAAACCCTAAAGCTGAGGGTTTAAGGATGAAATTGTGGCCAAATCATGGAAAATGAAGATCGAAAGTTAGGGGAAAAGGTGGAAAACTCAATGCAGTGGATGAATCCCACCAGCTTTAATGAACTTCCACCGTAATGAAGCTCTGAACTTGAGCGATTGAGAAAAGCCTAGTAGCAATCCTTTGAATTTGTTTAGTTGCTTAGTTTAAGATTGTGTAGTTTTGGGATCAAAAGATTTTAAATATTTTAAGCATTCCCCTGGTGGAACTAATAACCTATTTCATGTGAGGGATTAATTTAATTTTGTATAGCTATGTTAATATTAAAAAACTCGAGCGATTGAGAAAAGCCTAGTAGCAATCCTTTGAATTTGTTTAGTTGCTTAGTTTAAGATTGTGTAGTTTTGGGATCAAAAGATTTTAAATATTTTAAGCATTCCCCTGGTGGAACTAATAACCTATTTCATGTGAGGGATTAATTTAATTTTGTATAGCTATGTTAATATTAAAAAATCTACCCTTGATGGGTTGGATGACTACCGTGAGATTTCTACGAGGTTCAATTCTCAACATATTGAAAAGGGTATTGTTGTATAGAAGAGGTGAATGTAAAATTGCTCTCTCTCTCTCTCTCTATCTATATATCTATATATCTATATATATATAGTAATATTCTAATATTAAAGATAAAAATAAGTATTTTAATTTTTTGAAATATTAAGAATATTGAGAGGGGTGTCCTGAATCATGTGCATGTTGTTTTTGATTGTTTTTGGAGAGTTTTATAGTCTTTTTTATATATTCTTATTTATCTTAAAAATAAATGAAATGAGGCATAGTAAGTGTATTAAATCAATTTTAATATAAACTAGATAAAAAATTGTATATTGTGTTGAAACTTTTGATATTAAGTTTTTTTTTTTTTGTTTTTTGTTTTGTTTTTTTATTATAGTTGCATATTGTAATTATTTTTACATGTTTGTGGCATACATGATTTGTTTAGATAGATAAAGTTTGAGAAGTAGATTATTAGAGAGAAAAGCAAGTTCACCACAATGGGACGTCTAATGTTAATAAGTTATTGGTTTTTCAACTTGGCATTTCAAAATAATAGAAGCAATTAGAGAATGATGGTTGGAAAGTTGCCCCATTGAACATGGAACTATTAAATGAGAGGTGGAGTTGGCCACCGGAAAATGATAAAGAAGATCTACCACTTGCATTTGTTTTGATCTATGTTATTACCTAATTGTTTGATCTACTTATTGTATGTGTCCATATAGCACTTTGTTTTTTGGCACTCAAATCTCTATTGAAGTTGCTAAATAGTTATAAAAATTTGTATTGATGTTTATCGTTAGGGATCATTTTTTTTTATGTGTGTAATGTGTTGTTACCTAATTAACATCAAAATTAATGTGTGTGCATGTGTGTAATGCGGTGTTAATATAAATAGTTTTAGTTTTTTATTTTTATTATTTTAGTGTTTCTTTGACTATTAATATAAATAATATATACACATTGTTAATGGGCCTTGATCGCTGGTGAAGTGAGGGTGATGATATTCCCTCACCAAAATTGTGTATCCATGACGAGTTACAAAGAATGACTTGTAGTAGGGGGATATATAATTTTGGTGAGGGAATGTCATCACCCTCACTTCACAAGTGATCAAGGATTGTTAACAATTTGTATGTATTATCTATATTAATAGTTAAAGAAACAACTATAATAATAAAAAATAAAAAACTATTTGTATTAACACCTAAGTTGTTTTAGTGCATGCATCATAATTCATACGCTAGATTTGATCTCCACACTTGTGTTTAAGCATAGATCTCTGCTTGACCATGATGACAAATCATAGTGCCAACAATAAAGACTTATGAGTGCCCATATTGAATTGGGTTAACCCATGCATTTGCCACATCATATTATTTATTCTCACTAAATTAATAATGGTTCTAATCCAAAAATGTTATTCAAAATTGACTTGATCGCTAGGTGTCTTCCTCCTATGCTAGTTAATTCATGGGCTAATGTCCCCTATTATATGGTTGCACCGATATCCCCTAACCTCATGCTAGTTCGTGGGATCAAAGTTGTAAGTACTGCAACAAATAGAAAGATGATATTGAGCATAGACAAATGCATTAAGCAATAAATCCTAGTGCATTCAATGTATATTGTCTTGCATTAAAGATTGTGTTGCATCTTTCACTATAGAAGTAGATATTTCCCTCTAAAATTGATCAAGTTTCTACTAAAATATGACCCAAAATTTATCCTAATTCATGGAATAAGGTAGTAATCAACCTTAATCATAATGCTTAATGTCAATTGTTAAGAATCACCCTGGACAATGTATCCTAAGTAACTATGTGGAATAGATATTTAAGCTACAAAGAAATGACTTAGCACAATGTATAGATTGAGTCTCATTCCTAGCCTATATAGTTCTCAACAAAAAAGTGATTTTACATTGAATATAGATTCTATATTTTTACAACTTGCTTTGAACATCATTTGTTGTGTTGTGTATTTTTCTAACACATGTAGCACAAGTGTTGCAGGAGATATAGAAAGCCTCCTAGAGATAGCCTTTGGGTTGATTGTAGACCAGTTCCTAAGACATCTTAAGTAGAGGAGTGGATGGAAGATTATATGTGAGGGGCTTTTGCAACACTCCAATCGTCATGTAATAAAAATATATTGAAAGGGGGGCTTGGTTCAATAGCCTTTCATTAAGGTAGACTCAAGCCAACACATGGATCCAAATGTGGGGGGTATATCAGGGCAATCTCAAAGAGAAATGTCTTGTTATGGTGGCCAACAAACAAAAATGAGACAACTTAATATTGACATTGGAGTAAGGGTGGAGAGGAGGAGAGGAAGGAGATAAATTGATGTGTAGGGTTGTAAACAAACATAATCCTCAGCGACAATGTTCCAGCAAGAAGATGGAAGAGGAATGAGGTGAAATGGGAGAAACAATAGAGTGCTAATTGAGGTTTCAGGCTGGATATAACATGGGTATTATTATCTGCCAACAACATGAGTAAATCTGGGCTCACATAGGTACTGCAAGTTAACCCAATAACACAAGTAAATTTGTAATTACTATAGGTATTGTAGGCTATTGAATAACACAAGTAAGTCTGCAATATGCGCATATATTGTTCTCTATTTAGCAGCCTAGATAAATCCATGAATTAGAGAGAAACCAACAACTTCATTACACTATTTCAGAGAAGGGAAAACACAAATTAAATGAGATTTACGAAGAGGAAACATACTACACATTGATCTACTTAGAATCACTAGGAAAGTTTCATTAATAGTTAGAGGGTGCAAATAACCAGTCCATAACATTCAACATAACATCAGTCAAGTCCCCCATGAATAAGCAAATAGAACCAAAAGTGGCATCTAAAAATTCAGATCTTGCAGGTGTGAAATTCTGGAGCCTTATTAAAGTTTTGCTTCTCGCTATTTATTAGAAGAGGAGGAGCTTGGGTTATAGTTACAAAAGTATCTTAGCTAGAGCTCCAGCTATTTGCTAGACTAGTTGTCTTAGGGAATGTAGGGCTATGTTGCCCAAAATGATTACAATCAGGATTTGGTCCCTCTTGGAAATAAGGAAATTATAGAAATAATAAGAAACTAGATGATGATGGAAGAAGAGGTCCTTCTGTTGTTCCCATGAAAACCTCTGGTCAGGCCACGTCTCTATCATTGTGCATCTTTTTAGCTGCTCATCTAGTCCCTGTCGCTTTTTCCTTAACTGCTTAAGTAGCACATTCTCTGGAGTTTGGAGTGAGTCAACTGTGAATGCCTATCGCGGAGTGGAAATAGAGCCTGTCCCAGTAGTACTTTGTTAAGTATCGGAGTGCAGTACATTGTTAAGTATCAGAGTGCAACCCCATGCTAAGCCATTAAGTCTTACTAAGCTTCAATACATTCATTTACTCATAGGAGATGAGTGAAGTAGTTGAATCCATCCCTTCACCCCTCATAGTCCTTGGTTTCATGTTACAGGGGCTTCTACAAGGCTGACCCATATGGATTTCCCACCACCTCATACTTATATTCATTTCCTTAGCTGTTGACTCGTCTGCCTTTAAAGCTTTGTACCATGCTATTAAGGCATTGCCACATCGAGACCTTTACACTAAGAGGCATCACATAACAGTGACTCTCGATCACTTTTGGCCCCCTATGACTTAACCCCCTTCTATTTTTCTACATAATAGGACCAAGGGTTGCGACCTGGGGAACGAGCTTTAAATCAGAGATCAACAATTGATGTTTTATGATACAACCTTTGTTATCTCCCCTTGACACCTGTGATCATCGATATGCGGGAATGGGCTTGCCCAGGATATTACAATGGCAATACAGGAGGAAGGACCTCTTTACCTCTCCTCACAGCGTTGGTTGATTGTCCGAATGCAGAATAATCATAAGGTATAAGTCATAAAATATTGCATCCGAGAGGGTCCTTTGCATATCGCAATCGCAACTCGGAAGGATATTCGACGAAGGGGGACCTTGACTTGTGCGATCATCGATCATCAATTTTTGATGGGTGACATCATCATTGCCATGTGTCACCTTCTGAGTGGTGACACATGTCACTCAGAATTTCCCCCATAGGACCCCTAGAAATGCCAAATCTATGTGCCATGTGTGCTTCGTACTACCATGTCATTTTTGTACTGCCACATCGCCTCTATAATGCCACTTCATCTCTGTACTACCATGTCATGATCATGTTAGCTGACATGCCATATATAAGGACCAATGGTGTTCTACAATGTGGTCCCCTGGAGGAGAGAGAAGAAGGCTCACCTATCTGTGCTTTTTGTGTCGATTTCCTTTGATAAATATTTTCGGTCTTCTGGATGATTTAACACTAAGGGCCCGAATTTTAGTGTTTTTCATGTTATCGACATCTGCGACTTCATGACCATGTGTTTGTGTGCACGCTTTTGTTCATGCAATCATCGATATGTGATATTGGTGCTTTGCATTGTGAGTTTTCGATACACTATGTCCCATGGGCCTTCGACTACCGATATGCGATATTTGCTATGCGTTGGATCTGCCGATAGCCAATTTACGATATCAGTGACCAACTGATCACTGATCTTACCCTCACCAATACTTCTTGACTGCTGCGAGCTCCGACATGCGATTTGCAATATCGGTGACACTAATCGTTGATCTCACTGCCCTCCTTTGTTGTTGCTGGAAGCTCTGATTATGATTTGTGAAGGGCCTTTTCCTTTGGTCATTTTCTCTTTTTTTATGTCTTTCGAAGGGTAACTTCAACATCACTTGGGGATCCCTTTATAGACTTGTATACTAACATCACTAAGTACTTTTTTGTTGGGGGAGTCATCCTCTTAGGTTACTTCAATGCTTGTACTAGAGATCTCTAGATCCCTCTCTGCGACCAATTAGAGGATATGTTTTTCACCTAAGGGATAGATTTAGATTTAGCAGGGCTTCACCGAAGGTCAGATGATGTTTTGGGGCCCACTAAATTTTATGGTAAGCATCTATTGTAGTTGGGGGAATCTCATGAGTGTTGATTCTAAATTGCCTCCCCTATTTCCAAGACTCTTGCTTTTTCACATGTTGGCCATATGGTGGTGGTGCGAGTGTACTTGATTATGTCCTCACTTGACATAAATTTCTCCCTTTTATTCGCCATTTCTAGGTCTCCTCCATCCCCCTTGCCGATCATGCACTTCTTTCCATCTCTCTCTAGTTTGACCCTCCCCTTCCACCTGATCCTTCCCCTTGGGGCCCACCCCAAACTACCTTATGATTTGACGAAGAAGACCATGACATCTTCTCCTCTACTATATGTAAGATGCTCCCATAAGAGACCTAATTCTCCTTGCTTTATTTTTCTTCTACTAAATACACCTGTCTTTCATTTGCCATTTGGGAAGCATCATTCAAATTCTTCCCCCACTCCA
This sequence comes from Pinus taeda, assembly GCA_000404065.3. NCBI lineage: Eukaryota > Viridiplantae > Streptophyta > Pinopsida > Pinales > Pinaceae > Pinus > Pinus taeda. Next base: position 339,516 of record APFE031695590.1, on the reverse strand, counting down.
CTTGTTCTATTTCCATCTCCCCTAAAGTTGGATCTTGCCCCATGAACAAGTGGTATAATGATGAATGCAAGACTCTACATTGAGAACTTCGATATGCTTTAACTCACTCTCAACCCTTCTACTCTAACGTCAAAGCTTCTTATCGCTGTCTCCTTTGTTATGATCTTCAATGTGGTGAAGAAAACCTCAGACCTTCAATTCCTATTCAAAGGGGAGAGATTGAGATCACTAGCATGTATACTTACTTTGGGGTGCAATTCTCAGGTCCCCACTTTAGTTTGCAACCAATGCTTCAGCCTTAGATCAACAAAGGATATGGATCCTTAGCCCTTCTTGAGAGACAAAGCTTTTGACATCACTTCTAGGACATCTCGTCCAAGATGATCCTCATGGACACATTGATCTGTCCCACTGTTCTATAGGGCTTAGAGATTTGGGGATCTTCTTTACTTCAGTCAAATTGGGCTTCATCTTAGGGAGTCCAGATTCTTCTTCTCCGCCACATCATTAGAAGAAAACTGAAACTACTACAACACATCATCCTTGTAGAGTTTGGAGCTCAGCCCTTTCAGCTTGAGATGATCTTTAGATTGGTTTCATTCTTGCATTGTGTCTAGGACTTTGCATACTCAATAAAGAGTAGGGACCGATATGATTACTTGGCATATTTCTCTTCTGAGAATTGCTCATTCTACTCCCTCAGGCTGAGCTAGATGTTGGTTTATAGGATTTTCAAATCTCTTAGAGTTAGTGGGAATTCAGTTGGATCGTCTCCCTCCTTTCTAATAATCCTTAGATGCTCCTGGTCACCTTTTACCTTCTAGACATGAGCTAAACAAGATCATCAAGGAGGACATCTATAGGTAATTTGTTTAGGTCACCTGGGTCAATCCTCCGAGAGGGTTGTGCCTAAAGATGGCCTTCTATGCTAAGCACTTCTTGGAGTTGAGAGACAGGCTCATTGTTCGACCCCAGTATACATTTCACCATTGAATGGATGATATTCACATTCCTCTAGGCCAGTTCAAAGTAAGTTCTCATAGGCTTCAAGTAGAGATGGACCACTAGGTGGATAGCCCAAACAAAATCTCCCAGGTATGTCATTTACAAGAAGTGGAGACTGATGTGCACTTCGTTTTTGAATGCCCTATCTATTAAAAGATTAAAGGAAGGTTTCATTGTTTTATTAAAGATTCTATCCAGATCAAAGATGTTTGGCCCTATATATTCAAGAGGCTCTCATGTTCGAAGTGCATATTTTTCATCCTCCCATCAGACCAGACCCCACACAGAGGATCACGACATTTTTCAGGGTACTACCTTCAGACAGGGGCACGAAGATATTGATTGATACTAGTACGTATCTAGACACTAGGTTACTGAGGATCAGTGGGACCTCACCTTGCCACATGAGATCTTAGCGGCAAATCTGTCTTAGATCCATTCCTGGGAGATGGACTAAGTCCTCCATACCTCAATAGCACGTGAACCCCCAGGCGACGATTTAGTGGACAATCTACTTTCCACCGACTCTTCATCAACCCAATAGACTTTGTTGAGTTTCTTTAGTGCTTTTCATTCAACCTCAGATGTTAGGAGAGATGGATCTAATCCTGAGACTTATTAGCTCTTGGATCTTCTCCGCTACAGCGAGATGTTGATTTATTTCATACATTGTATCTTTTTTTTTTAGGGAGACCATTTGGTTCTCCCACTTTATATGGACATCATTGTAATCAACAATCCATTTCACCTACTTTATGGTCATTATTTGGACATAAATATAATAATATTATCTTATCTTATATCAATCATCACAATAAAATACATATATTTTTCCTATAAGTAAACTAAATTAAAAAATTAAGTTTATAAAATTAAGAAATAATATATATGATAAAACCAAAAAAATCTTATCTTATATCAATCATCAAAATGAAATACATATATTATGCATATGAGTAAACTAAATCAGAAAATAAATTAGAAAATTAAGTTTCTAAAATTAAGAAATAATGACTGTGATAAAAAAAAACCAAAAAATCTTATCTTAGATCAATCATCACATTGAAATACATATATTATGCCTATGAATAAACTAAATTAGAAAATTAATTTTCAAATAATGACTATGATAGGAAAAAGAAAACAAGAAACAGTAAAAACAAAAAAAACAAAAACAAGAAAAGAAACAATAAATAATAATAAAAACAACAAAAAACAAAAAAATTAGAAAATTAATTTTCTAAAATTAAGAAATAATGACCGATAAAAATACATGTCATGTTAGTTTTACAACTCTTTTGTATTTGCACGGACATGTAGCCAAAAATGGATTTTTGAATGATTCGAACCCGCACCCTATGGCAGCCATGACCTCCTTGGATCCATGGGAGACAGATAGATCTTTCAGTAATTCAAACTTGAACCCAATGGCGGGCATGGTCTCCCCGCATCAGGGGACTATCAACAAGAAGACCATGGTTGTCAAAGTTAACAGGCATTTTACGGAATTAGAATGCTGGTTGTTCAGGTGGGGTTAGCATTGCACCTAGTGAGTGTGCAGCTCTAGATTTTATTGAAGCACTCTATGTCTAGGATTCGAACCGAGGATGTGCTAGTTTAGATAAAATAGAAGAAAAACTGTGTTGTTAAGCGCATTTGTATCTTTGGGTTCCAAGAAACTAGCTTTGTTTCATATCATGGGGTTCGAAACCATGATGCATGTTTAAGAAGAATACTAGAGGAAGAAGAGGAGGTCTTGACGCAATGCTGCTTGTTCTTTTCTCCGCACAAAATGATGTGAATATGAATATTTAGGGTATTTTTGTGTGTGACCTTTATTACTTTTTTGACAGATCCAAGTTGAAGACTTGTTCATAAAAGAGAAAATATGGGAAAGGCAAGCCTTGGATGCAACGTCATTTTGGGGTTTAAATTATTTGCTTCAAGGATTTTCTTGGGGTTTTCAGGTTGTCAGAAGAGGGCTTCTAGAGTAGGTTTTGTAATTATTCTTATAGGTTGCATTTTCAGCAAACCCTTTACAAGAGCCACATATTATTTATAGAGCTCCATAAAGAAGGGGGCATCCTCCAATAGTTGATCTTATTATATGGCGTCTCAGCCATTGGTAGCCCTTGCAGTCATGGACCATGGCATTGAGGCTGAGAACAGACAAATGGGGGATTAAAGGAATAATTTGAGAGGAAAAAAAACAATGGTGTTGACCCAGTTTTATTGTTGTCAGACGATGCTGAAAAGCAATGAAACTATTAGCATCAACAACATTATCCTTTTTATTCTCATCCTCTGCAGCCACAGGGAGAAGTTTCTCCGAATGCCAATTCTAATCCCAGGCTTTGGAATTCTTCCAGGAACATGGAAGGCGAGAGTTACTGCAGGATGGTCGACCTGGTTTATTGTTGTCGCTGGCGAAGCGATCAAAGGCTGGATCGCATGTTGGGCTGTCTCTTTTGAGAAGCTTGATGAGGTCAGTAGGCTTGCTGTATCTCTCTTTATGGAATCAATATTAGCAAAATGATTTATTCACACGATAATGAATCAATATTAGCAAAATGATTTATTCACATGGTAACGAATCAATATTAGCAAAATGATTTATTCATACAGGAAGAACAAGCAATGACACCAATTATTGCAAAATAAATGCAGTAATATCTATCACATGATTCAAAAAAATTAGATTATAAATAAATAAGATTATGATCACCATAAAGAGAATTCAGCTAATATCATGTGCCAAGAAGACACCAAATTTTTTATTGATTAGCCTAGTTCCATGAGAAACTAAGTTCATGGCCATAATAGGTATTCTACATTATATATTATTCTTTACAGTTATGAAAATTTATATACAAAACTGATTTAGAAATTAGAAACATTCTTCAGTTCACTAGGACAGGATTTATACCTTTTAAGCATAGTGTTTGAAAATGAAGCTTGAATTTGGCTTAAATTCATCTAGTATTACTTGTTCTACTTTAGCTACTACCTCTAAGCGAGCTTGTTCATTCAACTCAAGAAGCACAAAAGTCAACACTTGAGCTTTGGTGCTTCGAAGTTGCTAGGAATTCAAATTTTGGAATTAGCAAGAATATGTTTGGGTGTGTGAAATTTAAAATGAATTGGAATGTCAATAAACATGATAAGAATATGGAATTTTCATTATGGGAACATTGTTAGGCATGGTAAGAACATACGGTGAGAAAACCAAGAGAACCGACAAGTGTTTGTGATAAAAGGAAATCTAGGATACAAATATTTATTTTTCTTTGCAACATTCTTGTTAGCAATATGCTTGTGTTTTTGCTAGAAGTGATTCTATCACATTCCCTATTTCTTTCATCTTGCAATGTTGTTATGTGTTTTTCTTTGTGCTAGACGAATATCTATAAGAAAATCTAATAATTACCATAGTTAATGTTCTTTCATTGTGTTTTGATTTTATGGTTTCTAAAGCAAGCTAAGAATATACATGACTATAAAAGATAAATTTTCTGTAAATATGATGTTGTTGCAGTCTCTACAGTTTTATTTATTTATTCATAATATAATGTTTTTTGGAAATGTGTTTATGCTCGTGCTAGAAGGAAAGCTAGTAGGTGATAACTTTCCTACAATCACGATTAAAAGAACATAATAAATTATTTGGGGGTTCCCTTTTTCTAATCAACACCATGATTAGCTATTATTGTGAGTTCTACACTTGTTATTGTTCTTGTTCATTTTTATTACACACATAATGATGCAATTAGTTATAACATTTATAAATTCATATTTTCTTCAATAATTTGAAACTATGTTAATAATTTTTTACTTTTTATTTATTTGTTATTATCAGAAACCATAGACTATGAAGTTGGTGAGAATTCAAAGGAAGCATCCAAGGAAAAAGGATGTTCAAGAAACATGACACCAAAATATCTAAATGGTATGACAATTTTATAATTAGTTTATACTTTGTTACAATGGTTAGACATTATGCTAATAAATGGTTGTTGATTAGCTTATATTTATTATTTTATAAGGCCGATGATGAAATGTTGTGCACCTTTTTCGAGTGTCCAATTAGATTTTTTTTTTTTATTAAAAAATTCTCATATACCTTGATAAACCTATTTGGGATAAATGGTACACTATGTTTTACTCTTACCAACTAGGAACGTTAAAGTGTCCTCCAAGTCAACTTGATTTTGAGAACTATAAGAGAAATAGTTTACACAACTTGACAACATGTACTCTTCGGCCCATTAGGGATTAACCATAGAAGAAATTTATTCAGTAGTAGATAAGCTATTGGATGAAACCATTTGGTTTTTTATTCCACTTAATCATCCAACAAATGCCACAAAATTAAAAGATTATTGTTCTAAATTGAAAACCAACAAAACATTATTGGAGGCAATGGTTACATATTGTCAAAGTGATGATGAGAAATTGAATGAGAATACTTTTACCACATTCAACATTCTTGATAATTATGAAATTAACGATATTATATTTTCCAAATTTTTCAACATGGTGGAAGGGTCTACTTATGTAAAAAGAACACATAATACACAGATAGAGTCCCTTTCTTAGCAAGTACGTGGAGTCCTTGACATAATGATAAATGGATCAACAAGTGTTCAATGGGTTGACAACAATTTTGAATTTGGTTGACATTTTGGGGGCTTTGATATTTTGTCAACACTTTTGCACTCTTTTTCAATGTCAATTGCAAGCATTTTTACATACTAACCTTATTGTTTCAGATACACTTGCTTTGAAAAAAGAACCATTCCACAAGGATATAATATTGATTTTTTTTTGTTTCTTATGGAAAAAATGAGTTGAATGACTTTACTACAGTTCTCTTAGTAGAAATTTGGTTTTGTAATGATGCAAATAAGTTTTTGGAAATTGCCATAAAGAACTCCAAGATCAACTATAAAATGACTAGTGGCATTTATGAATATAAGTCTCAAAACAGGTATAGTTATGATATTGTTTTTACTATACATTTCTATACTTAAGAATTAAAAATTTTGGAAGCTTCAAAATACTCTTACGCATTTGAAGACACATTTGATGAAAATGAGAGAGATTATGATTTTTGAATGGATTTATTGGAAAAATACCAACAATGTAGTGATGCAAAAGTGGTTATTACTCTTTATGCGGGGACAAATTTAATCAAGGCTTGTTGTACATATGGAAGAAGAATTGCATGTGTTGTGAAAACATAGTCACAAAGGATAATCATGTTGAATAATTACAAATATTTTCAACTATCAAATCCAGGATCTATTAACTTAGAAAATTCAGGTACTATAATTTCTTTGTTGTTTCTCTTATAATACTTTGGATAATATTTTGTTTATATTTTTAATTGTCAAAGTGTTTACTAAAATGACTAATGATAAAGATTCTAAGAAAAAGAATGATGAATGTGGGAAGCAAAAAAATAATCAATATAATGCTTATGATGTTGAAAAAAGTTTAGAAATGGAAACAGGTGGAGAAGAAGTTATCATACTAGGTACATAATTTGTTTGGTTGTTGCTCTTGTTACTTTTTGAATTTATTTAATTTCCATATTCATAACATTTTTGGATGTCTATTATAGGGAATTATGAGAAGAATGAAATTAATCAAGACAATGACCATGGAATGATGGGGATGGAAATGGGTATTAATCATTATAACTCTTTTTTTTTAATCTAAATTATTATTTTTATTATCGTGAATCATAGCATTTCATTTGTTGATTATAGTTGAAAATAAAGACAATGAATATAGTGACTAAGGGAACATCCCACAAAACTCTAATCAAGACCAAGATATTATATGGACAATTAAAGATGATTCATTTTTTGTATATTTGTTTAATGAATTTTATTCATTGTCACAATTTATAACAATTTTTTATGTTCGTTATAGAGACAGGCGAGGAGAACAAAGACATTGATCAAATGAATGTGAAACAAAGCTTTAATCAAGGACAAAATATAATATCAAGTACTTATAATTTGTCCACTTGTTTTCCTTATTATTTAATGATTTTATTCATTTTCATAATTCAAAATATTTTATATGTTTAATTTAGAGAAAAATAAAGGTAACAAAGATGATGATGAGGTGCAAATTTACAAATATGAAGATAATGTCATATCAAATACTTATAACTTGTCTTATTATTTATTTTATTATTATTTAAATTCTAATGCTTGTAACTACGATAACGTTGTACATTTTTATTATAGGGACTAATAGAAAGGACAAAATTAACAATCAAAATAATGTTAAAGGTGCGTGCGGGTGTGTTTATTTTTAAAGGTTTCATTACTAATGTTTTTCTTGGTATTGGTATTAGATTGAATGTTTAATAAGAAGTATTATTGGCAGTTGATTGAATGTTTAATATGTTTACTCCAAGTTCTATCAAGATGGTAAAAGAACTTATTATTTCATCTATAAATAGTGAAAAAACCACTGAAGGTAAGTGTATTGTTTCAACAATTTATTTAGTAATTTTTGTAACACGAATAAAATGGTTTGACTAGATTATTTGTCATTGTGTTGCAACCAAAATAACTAAAAATAAACTAGTTATTTTTGAACTAAAGGACATTATTTTATCATAGCATCGATGATGAAGCAACAAACAAAGGGCATATTTAGAAAATGGGAACTGATGTTGATTACACAATAGAGAAAAAATTATTTTGGATTCATCCACATGCAAAAACTTTTTTTTTAATGTGTTTCAAAAATGAGTATCTTGACATTGCAATTTGGACGACATCTGTGAAAGAAAGCACAACAAGAGTTTTAAAAAAGTTGGTTTCATAAACATTCAATATAAATTTGTGTTTATGTGGACTTCTTAAGATTGTAAACCAAAAAAGGGACATAAGGTCATTGACAATCCAAGCAAAGTTATACACACTAAATCATTGAAAAAAGTATGGGAAATGCATACCCAATATGATGCAACCAATACTATTATTGTGGATTGTTCACTTGAGAGCGTGAATGGTAATCCCAAAGAAAATGTGATTCCTGCCCCTCCATTCATTGGAACAAATCAACAGGATAATTGGTTGTTTTATGAGCTATGGAGAATGTTGCATAAACTCAACAAGACTACAAATGTGCGAGCTACTTTTAAAGATGTTCAATTACATTTAGAAGTACCTTAATATGAACGATGTCTATTTCATGTTATTATATGTATGACATCATGAATTATTAGTTTTATTTCACAACACTAATAAAATAATTGTTGATTTGGTTTGTCATTACTAAAAGAAAAATACTTTTATTTTCCTTATTTTTGGTGAGATATTGTGTTGAAAATAATTATTGATTTGAATGGCCATTTAATGTTTTCATAACAAAATTTCCCATGCTATAGAATTTTTTACAATGTATTACATTAAATGTGAAAATTAATAGATAACAGGTATATTTGTTTGAATTAGATCATTATAATTATTTGTTTCAATTTTGGTTTAAGTTATCATTATACCTCTTAGAAATTAGTAATGTGAAGGATGGCCCATTGTATTTTTATAACATTTTTTAATCCATATAAGTTGAAAAACTATATTAGGTTGTACGTAGCACCAACAATAAACATACAATTTGTACTAAAAGAAGCACCAAAAGAAACTAAGGTAGAGACTCTAGAAATTAGCATATAAATAATTAGGTTTGAAATTTAAAAATTGTATTATATTGTATGTGGAAATTAATATATAATTTATTTGTTTACTTTCACTAGACCATTGTAATTATATTTTTCAATTTCAATTAAAGAAATCATTATAAGTATTAAAATCAATGATTTAAATGGTGGGCCAATGCGTTCTTAGAATATTTTTATTCCATACAAAATAAATAAAGGTATTATGTTGTATGTATAAAGTAAACATATCATTAGTTTGTTCATTTTAATGGGGCCATTGTATTTGTATTTTGTGATTACTATTAACTCATTGTAAAATTCCCTTTGCATACAAATGGAAATAATTCATAATAAATATTAACATCATTTTTAAATTGGTAGGTTTTTATGTCCTTAATCAATGAAGTGTTGAAGTGGAGATGTGTTAATATCATACATGTGGTTGCAGTGTAGATGCAGATGAGCATTACTACAAGTCAAAAGATGGGGATATTTGAAATGGAAGGAGTATTCTTCCAATCATATGCCAAAGATGAACTAAATTTTCATATTCAAAGAGAACCAGATTGGTAGTTTGGTGATGGGTCCTATTTTTTAAGGCCTTTTCAGCCAAGTATGAAAATGTTGCTTAAAAAATTATGATGTTGCAAGATGGACATTAAATGTCACTAACAATTACATCTCAAAATTACTAGAAAAATCAAACATTGATATAGAGGACTTTAAATTTGCATGGGGCAGGTCTCATTGTCATTTGCAAACAAAATTGGATGCAGGGAGAACAAGACAATTTTATGAGAAAACGTTGACTGATGTGTGGTCCCAATATGGAGAAAATTATGAAAAATCAAATGTATTGCTAATAGATACAACAAAGCATACTTCTCAATTCATTGGATATTGATTAAACCACATGTTGATAAAATCAAGGAAGATACTTGGCTTATGCAAGTTTTATTCCTCTTTCTTAAGACACTTCATCTTATCAATAAAAAACATTAGTACATTCGAATGTTCAATAGAACATGTACTTCATTGTATTGGATGGAGATAATTTCCTTTATAAATTTGTTGAAAAGCACATTCCAAAATTTTGACACATTTTGGACATAGATTTTGTTGAATCAATTTGTATGATTTTATATTTTTTGAAATATATGGGAATTGCCAATTATATTAATATGTATATTTCTTATTATTTATAATTTCTTTTGCAATGACTTTGTTGTATCAATTCTTTTCTAAGATGTGTGCATGAATTCTTAAATAAATTGTTTGTCATTTAAATTATCTTGCATGAACCATCAAGGCATTTTATTTTTAATGACGTATGTTTACTTATATGCATCAATAATCATAATATATAAATGTGAAATATAAGTTTTGAAATAGAAATCTTTGCAAACAAAGGTGTAATTATTGCTAAAGAAAGTACAATAATTTACTTGATAAATGTTATGTGCACTATTCACTATTAAGGCCAATGGGAATGTGTCATAGGTGAATGATTTGAACTTTTTGAAGCATAAGATATGTGATTTCTTAATCCATAATTTTGATAAATTTATATGCCTAAATCAATTAATGGTTGTAACTGCAATCATATCATATTGAAAATCAATGAGGCACAAAGTCAGTTATTCATTGTTGACATATAAAATGCACTAATATGAGTGCATAAATGTGATTTGTAATTTTTGGGATAAAAATCTATTGTAAATAATATAGCATTTCTTAAAAAAACATATAATTAATGATACTGATTGCTAAGTGGACTATCAAGGTTTGATTAGACACTATCATGGATGAATTATGTCTTTGAACTGTAAGGCATCTAATTTCATTACTTAAAGTTAATTTTTTGTAAATTTGTATTTTAAATAAACTGAAATCATATGATTTGAGTTGGAATTATATTATTGACTTGTACTTAGTTATTTACATTAATGTGATTGTATAAATGTGATATATAATATTCGTATATTATGATGCATTTATTCCAAAAATAAGTGTTATAATTTGTTGATAATAAGTATTAAGTGGACACTTTAGGCTAATGGGTGATGGCTCATAGGTGAATACTACTCGTTAAATTGTAGGGCATTCAATTTTTAATCCATAACTTTTTCTATATATTCTTAAATCGACTATTTGTATATGAAATCATCTCATCTCACATAATTTAATAAGGAATCTATTTATTAACTTGTATTTCATTATCACTTAATTCATTAAGAGTGTATTAATGCCATATTGTATTGCTTTGAAACAAAACTTTATGTAAATAAAAAGTATCTTCTTAATCAAACATGGAATAATTAATTAACAAAGTGTTAAGTGGATGATCTATACTCATTAAAGAGATGGGTAAAAAATAGTTGTATTTAAACGTTTTGCACCATAAGACATTGATTTTCTCATTCATATTAACATTTTGTCATTTTCAGTTCTTAAATAATTTATTAGTGATTTAAATAATTTCATATAAACCAATATGACTTGAAGAATTCTATTTGGTTATATGCATTGATAGAAGTTTATAAATGTGATGCATTTTTGAAATGTAGCTCCTATATGTATATGTATATGTATATGTATATGTATTGTATATGATAGTATATCTATATATATATATATATAATATATATATATAATATATATATATATATATTATATATATTATATATAATTATATATATATATATATATATATATAATATAATATATATATATATATATTACAAAAACAAATTATAAGTAAAAATGAAATGAGTTCTAAGTGGCCTATATAAAATCCATTTTTATGGACTTTTATTTTCCTATCATGAGGTTTAATATAAATTGTATAAATGTGACATTTTTTTTTTGAAATAAAACTCCATGTAAAGTTAAATATTTTTCATAACAACACATGGAATAATTATTTGGTAATAAATGTTAAGTATATCATTCAAGTTCATTCAGTATACGAGTTATAAATAAATGAATTTAAACTTTCTGCAACATACAACATTTGATTTTCCCACCCTTATTAACATTTGGTAAATTTCAATTCTTAAATAAATTATTTGTAATTGAAATGATCTCATAGAAGCCAACAAGACAAGTATCTATTAAATTATATTTAGTATGTGTGTATGTATAAATGAAATTTATTTTTGAAATCAAGTTCTTAATGTAAGTAAAAATAATTTTTTTAGAAAATTAATAATTTAAAATCAATTGTTGATGAGTTCTAACTCGTTTATTTTATTTTGAATCAACAACTTTTTCTAACTATGCATTCTTAAATCAACTATTTCTATACGAAATCATGCCATATAATTCACTAAGTCAAGAAACCATTAATTTATTTTATTTAACTATCATGTGGTTTAATATGAATGTATAAGTGTGACATTACTATTTCTAGAATAAAAATCCATGTAGACAAAATGCGTTTTCAAATAAAACATGGATTAATGAATGTACAATGAGCATTAAGTAGACTATTTAAGCTCATTCAAGAGATGGGCCACAAATGGATGTCCTTAAAATTCTTGCACCTTATGACATGATTTTCCCATCAAGATTAACATTTTGTAAATTTCAATTCTAAAATAAATTATTTGTACTTAAAATAATCTCATAGAATCCAACAATACTTAGAAGCTATTTATTCAATTCCATTTAATTATATGTATTGATATAAGTTAATAAATGTAATTTATTTTTTGAAAAAAAGCTCTTAACGTAAGTAAAGATATATCTTTTACAAAACTAATTAGAATTAATTGATAATGAGCTTTAAGTGGTTTATTCAGACTACATGAAAAATCAAGTGTCATAGATGAATGCCTTTTAATACATATTTAATATGCAAAATCAATATCTCAATGATAATTTATTTGTATTTATGTCCGCATGGGGTAGCTCAAGTAGCAATGGTCGTGGAAATGAAGTCTCACTGAACCAGAGATCTTGGGTTTGATTCTTGTGCTACCCTCCCCGAAAATGGGGTGAATAACGAACATGTAAAAACTCGAAAATGAGAAGGTCCTACAAAAGCTTACAAAAAAAAGATAATTTATTTGTATTTAGATTAATTATTTAATAATTAAAGAATGTGGGGACTTATATATATTTCAACTAAAATTCATGAGTTATGTTTCACAATTATTTCTTCCTCATTAAAAATTCTTACCATTTCTCCTCTTAGTGAAAGTAATGATTGATCATGTTTTTCCATACAATTGGTTGGTGCTGTTACCTCGAGACTATTATTGGTTTTGACAACGTTGACAAGGAGAGATAAATGTACACACTACCATCAACTATACTAATCTTTGAAAACCCTTGCCTCCACTACTTACAAGAAGACTACTAATTATTGTTTACTTCAATTTGTGACATTGTCCATCACAATGGAATGACTCGAATACCCATTTAAGAACTCTCATTTCATGTATTTGGCTTTGAGTGGAGATAGACCAATGGTGTCTAACCTTCTTGAAATACCTAGATCAACAATGCATAACTTTTATAATGGACACCTGGACGCTATGAAGATGAATGATCACCCCCTCATTAGTGCTTCATAAAGGCACAAAGGGACAGTAGGAAATTGAGCACAAAAACATTTTACTAAGTTTTTAGTAGACTAGTTTCAATACAATGCAAGGGATGCACATCCTTTCCATTTACACTAAGATCCTCGCATCAACATCATTCAATCAACAAATCCTCCATAGGTTATGGGAAAGGGGTTTAGAGTCGTTAGACACAAAATTCAATCGTCGAGGAATCTATTTCGTTATCCATAACTATAATATCTTTATTGGATGTTAGACATACTAATATGATTTAACTTGAATCAATTGCTTCTAAGAGTATTATTTCACATTCCTATTGTGTATTGATACTATTGTACATAACAACTCATGTTTGACCTATTCATGATCTCTACTTGGTTTGAAATTACTTAATTATTTTTATGTTGAATTAAGTTAATATGGAAATTTACAAAAGAATGAATGTGGTTGAAGGCCTTGTAATAGAATACTTCCAAATTTAATGAAATATGTGTTATGTTATTTATTTATCTGTATTGTAGGTGGATCTAGAAGGAGAATTCTAGCTAGAACCTCATTGAATTTTTCATTGAACGATGTTCATGGTATGTAATTGAGAAATCAAGCAACCTAAGGTATAGTAGAAGCACTTTGGGACTGATGAAGCTACATGGGACATGGTTGTGCAAATGAAAGCTATGTATCCTTATCTATTCATTGGTTGAGCAGATGTCTTTTGGTATATGTTTTGATGTTGTTTTTTGTTATTTCTATATATGCATATGTATGTAAATACCACATAGAGTTGTGTTATAAACCTCCAATAAGTGGAATACTGTTCATGATATGTTGGTTATGTTTTAACATATGGATATGATGTAAATATTGTATCGATCTATGTTATAAAGATCCATAAGTAGCATGTGTTTGATGGTTTATAAGTGTAGTTTAACATTGAGGATGGTGTTCCCCCAAGGGGGAGGGTTCTGTAATATCTCTAGTTAAAAATTCATGTAATAAAGTTAATAAAGGAAGAATAAGACCAAGGTCATGGGACACATATTCCAAGCTAAATGTTGGGAAAAAAACATAGCGATGGGGAGCACTTTTGATTAATAAATGTCTATGTAAATTGGAAAAATAAATGGTAAAGGAAAAGAGGAATTAATTGACATTTTATTTATGAAAATAATGGAAAATAGGAGAAAAGGAAGGTGAAAGGTTACATAATTGCATGTGAGGAAAATTGAAGGGAAAATGGAGGAAAATGAATAAAATAAAGGAATAGTTAATAAAAAGGATTCCGAGGATTAGTTCACATCTTTTGTCATTTTAGACTTTTGCTATTTTACACTCTCATTCTATTCTCTTTCTTTGTCATACTCTTGTACACTTAGAGTTTCTTTGAGCACTCTTAGAGGATTGTTGCATACTTTGGATTTGGAGAAATAAGGAAAAGGAAAAGTTGGAAAGTGTAAGAGGATAGTGGGATAAGAAGCTACAACAATTTTTCCTTGTAGGTACCAAGTTGCATGTATAATTTTATTTCTAGTTTTGGCATGCATGACATATGCATGCGGATATTTGGTTATAAGACATCATTGGCATGCAGGATTTCCTAGATTGATAGTATTTTTTCCTAGCCTTCCCATTTCCTAGATAGTCATGGTGTTGTGGGTTTTCCTTTTTATTTTTTGATTTCTGCTCATGTTCCTTATGGCTATGGTTTGAGTTATTAGTTCTTGTAGCCTTGGTTGGAAAAATTCTCTAGAAGCCCTATAAAAACTTGGTATGAATTACTAGTCCTAGAAGGCTTGTTCGACAAATGCTCTAGAGCCCTTGGTGGGTGGATTTACTAGTCCTTAAGCTTTGGGTGGAAAAACACTCTAGGGCCCTGAGATAGCTTTCGGTTGAGTTACTAGTCATGGAGTCAGGCTGGAAACAATACTTTGGGGCCCTTGACAGCTTGGGTAGAAATTGATCTAGTGATTGTTAGTGATGTCCAATTGTGAGGTGGGATCACTAGTTGAGGGTTGAGGTGGTTTTCCATCTAGAATCCATGGTTTGGTTTTGGTTGGTTATTTCCATGAGATCCCACATTCATGCCTGGAATATGGAACTAGGGTGATTGAGTGATTGATTGAAAGGAGATTTGATTGAGCCTAATCTATGGTCATGTGGTATATGGAAGTCCTTGCCATGGTTGGATTTGTGTACGTTAATATGAGCTCCTTTCCCCTTTTAATTAATGAGTATTTATAGTTGTTATTATGTGGCTTTTATGGATGTTTTATCATTATTATTATGCTAGTTATATGTTTCTTGTAAGCACGGTTTTATGATAGATTTTAATTATGGATCTTAACATATTTGTAGTATTAAATTAATGGTTATTGAATGCATGACCTATTAGATGTTTTTGAAACTATTATGAGAGGGTATTAGTCCTTTTTTATTCTAAGATAAGTATGAGACCCCTATGTTGATATGTGTATTTATGATATGTACATTACATGTTCATGATGTATTTGACGAAATGTATGTCATGGTTGGGATGGGTCAGGTTAAGTCATTGTTCAAATTTTAGATTAGTGGCCTTGTTCTTTTGTTATTTATCATTTCTAAGAGTTTCATTAATTTATCGATAGATGCTTGAGTCCTAGCCCTGAAAAAGTGGCTGAGGTCTTGGAGTCCGTAGCACAAAACTAAGTAAATTAGTCTATAGATGATGCGATACATTCTTAATGGAGAAATCAAATGGTCTCATCCATTGGCTTGCCTTTCCATGGGAGTGACTAATAGCCCAGGTCAGTCAAATAGAAATTTAAATCAGGGGTCAAACACCTAGAGTGGTTGGTTAGCTCTTGGGGCTCCTATACCTCTTGAGGAATGTTATTTTCATTTTGGTTCATTGATTCTAGTTCCTTAACTTTACCTAGGAGCTTGAGTCATATCATAGTAAATCTTCATCACATATTTACCCCGATAGGATTCTAATCTTGGGTAAGTGTGGGAGGAGGGTGTTACAAAAGAATGGATGTTATGCATTTGTTCTGTTGGAAAGGAAATGTGTTTTGCGATGAAAGATTTCATTAGCTTCATTTGGATGGAAATATATATTTCACATGTAAGAAGAACAAACTATCATGTTATTTTTTGTTGGAAAGAACAAGTAGTTGCATGTAACAAATTATAACTATTATGTTAGATTTGTTTAAAATAAAGCTTGAAATTTCATGTATAATAGCCATTTTGAATAGCTATCATGTTGAAATATGTTTTTGTAAAAGAAAAATCTTTTAGATGAATAAGAATAAAATCTATTGAGTTAATTCCTTTGGAAGACAAAACATAATAGTATGCACAAAGAAAATTGCTTGTTGAAATAGATTTCTTAAAAGATAGTTATGCATTTGCATGGACAAGAACAACATCTAGTAAGTTACGTTTCCTTGGAAAAGAGTATGAAATGACACGAAAAATTGTGTTAACTTCCTTTCGAGAAAATATTATATATCTGCACGCAAGAATAACAAGTATTGTGAAAGTCTATTTATTTGTGTGAGAAACTGTAGCTAATGTGCTAGATTTCCTTTAAAGTAATCTAGTCAGTTGTAGTGAATTTTCCTTTGGAAAAAAATGTGTAATTATGCGAAGGGAGTAATAGTTAATTTACCTACACACATGTTTGATAGTGATATGATTGTTACAAATGCATGCACAATGATTTATAGAATGAATTTTGTGACATTTTGTCTATGTTTTATGTAGGGATACAAAAATATGTTGAAGTGTCACTAATAAATTTTGATTATTGGTTGATTAATATTTTATCTAATAATTATATCAAAGTGTGCTAACAATAGCAATAGCAGGAAATAATAGTGACATGTACAAAGGATAGTTCATGTTTAATATTATAGTTGGTAAGATTTGTTGATCCATGGAGGTTGAGGAATGTCAATTGTAGGATGATCCACTAATGGGAACAATAAGACCACATAGACATAGAGATTGAGGATTCATTGTGTTATCATTTAGAATTTTTCCTTGGCTATGGAAGGAAACTCACTGAGGAAATATTCAAGCCACTTTCGGATTGAAAAATGGCCCTTCAATTTGGAGAGGGATGTCCCTTTAACTGTAGTACTTAAGATCAATCTATTATAAGGTCACTAAAATGCTCATTGGCCATATTTAGTTTGTAACAAATGACTTTCGTTTGGAAAGAAAAGAAAGGTATCATTAGGCATGGAGTTCTTGACAAAAACAAATACTTTCTAATCACATATTACACGAAAAACTATATTATAAGGCAAGATAGCTTATGATTTATTTGGTAGATTATCATAAAGATATGGTAGAAGACTATAGAAAATAAACATAAAAAGAAAAGCACTATTATTTTTGCAAATGATATTTAGGATAAAAAACACATAATTATTTTGAATAACATGAAATTGAGCATTCAATACGAATTCTGATTCATATAGCTTTATTCAAATTCTAAATACTAATGTTCAAAGGTTTAGCTAATAAGAAGGTAAAAATAGTAGAAAATAAACAAAAAATCATTCACAAATGAATCTCTAAAACTACACATATAATATATAACAACTCTGGTGAAAATTTCATGTAATAAAAGTTAACAAAGGAAAAAGTAATAACCATAGTTGATGGGACACTTATTTCAAGCTAAATATTGGGGAAGAAATCCTAGTGTGGGTGTTCATTTTCTTATTAATGCTAAGGAAATTGGCAAAGGAAATGGCTAAGGCGTTGGACTGGCATGAGGCATTTATTGGCATTTTATTTATGAAAATAATGGAAATTAGGAGAAAAGGGAGGTGGAAGGTCACAAATTGTATGTGAGGAGTAAAATGAAGGAAAATAATGGAAAATGAAGAAAATAAAGGCCTCATTTATAAAAGTACTTCTGAGAATAATTTGGTAAGATTTTTTCAGTTCAGTTTTGGAGCCCTCTCATTATTCTCTTTCTCATATTCTTAGAGACTTAGAGTTTTCTTGGAGCACTCTTGTAGGGTGTGGCATACAAGGATTTTTGTGTCAAGAAGGAAAAGGAAGAGCAAGGAAGCACAACAAGACATTGGGATCATCAGATATAATGGGATTTTCTTGGAGGTACCGAGTTGCATGTATTTTTTCCTCACTAGTTTTGGCATGCATGGCTTATGCATGTAGATTATTGGTCATGATTTATCAATGGAATGGAGGATTCCCTACCTTGGCATTGATTTCCTAGCCTTTCCATTTCTTGGATAATCATTGAGATTGTGGGTTTATTTCCTTATTTTGTTTTTGTTGGTTCTCATGTTTCCCTAGCTTGGGTTGAGTTATTAGTTCCTAGGATCGCTAGTTGGACAAATGCCCTAGATGCCCTATAACAACTTGGGTTGAGTTACTAGTCCTAGAAGTCTTGGTTGGAAAAATGCTCTAGAATCCCTTGGTGGGTTGAGTTACTAGTCCTAGAAGCCTTGTTTGGAAAAACACTCTTGAAGCCTGGCGATAGATGTGGGTTGAGTTACTAGTCCTGGAGGCCTTTGTTGGAACAAACACTTTGGATCCATTGAAGGTTTTCATAGAGACAAATCTAATGACGGTTTTGTGATGTTCGATGCTTAGGTGGAATCAATGTTTGATGGGTTGAGGTGGATGGCTTCAGGAAGCCCTCGATGGTTTTGGATCAATGTGTTCTATGGGATCCCACATTCATGCTTGGCATATGGCACGGGGGTGAAGGAATGGAGAGAGTTTTTGCTTAGACATTCTATGGTCGGGTGGAATGTGGAAGTCCCGTCCCGGGTTTGGATTTTGCATCATCAATATGAGGTTATTTCTCCTTGTATTTATATGAGTGTTGTACTGGATTATATGTGGTTTATATGGTTGTGATTTCATTGGTATTTTTGTTGGTATTATGTTGGTTATATATGTGTTTTATAATAGTAGCTATGTATGGCTCTCATCATGTTTTTACTTATAAATGAATGATTAATGTATCTATGACCTAATGGATGAAATGGGAGTTGATATGTTGAGGCATATATGTATCTTATCGATTCTCAACTAACTATGGGACCCATATGCTAAGATATGTTAATTACACATGTAGATTACATATTCGTTATATGTTTGACGAAATGTCTGTCATGGATAGTAGTGGGAAAATCAAGGTCACATTCAAGTGATTACATTTATATTATCATTTCCTTGTTATTTTACTATTCCGAAGATGTGATTGAATTTTGGGTAGTGACCTAGGCTTTGGGCCTAAACAAAGTGGCTCAAATCTCGTAGATGCTGGCACAAGACTATCAAAAAGAGTCCTTGGACGATGCCTTGCAGACCTGTGACAGCATAGAAAGGTCCTTGGACACTGGCATGCCCATAGCATGAGAACATCCAAAGGTCAAGTATTCTAAAATGTTAGTGGGACTTAACAGTTGGTTGGCAGGAATGTTGGTTTGGTTCCTGAGGGTCCTAAAGTTGATGTTGGATGTTTGTATGGTGTGTTTCCATTAGTTTCATTGCCTTAACGTGGCTTAGGAGGTTGAATCATATCATAATGGCCTCTTGTCACATATTTACCCCGGGTGGCTAGTTTCTTGGGTAGATGTGGGAGGAGGGTGTTACAGAGTGGTATCAGAGCATGGTTCACCCCACAGACTGGATGGCATATGTGTTGGTCATGCATTCATGCCAATTTCATCTGTGTATCTCACACTTGCATTCCATGTGTTTGTTGCATTTGCATAATGTTGATCATGGTTGTAGTGATGTCATTAGAGGAACTTTATGTTGTTATTATAGAGTGCATCGTCATGAATGTATGAATGGTTACATGTTATTATATGTCACTTGGTTACATTCTTGTATGTTTGGTTGCATTCCCATATGCTTGGTTACATGTATCATTATTATAGGTTTTGTTTCAAGTATTGTTCATTTATGCTTGATTACATGTGTTTATGAATGTGTATGTTGGTTACACATTGCTTATGCATGTTAATGTTTTCATGTGGTCAAGTGTACAATGATGTGGTGGTTGTTGTCATGAATGAGGTTGTGATGTGTGTTGTTGTTAAGGTCATGCATTGATGTCTAGATCTTATCTAGAATGATGGGTGCATGGTTATATGT
Organism: Pinus taeda; assembly: GCA_000404065.3. Classification (NCBI taxonomy): domain Eukaryota; kingdom Viridiplantae; phylum Streptophyta; class Pinopsida; order Pinales; family Pinaceae; genus Pinus; species Pinus taeda. Next base: position 319,113 of record APFE031695590.1, on the reverse strand, counting down.
TCATGTGTTATGTTTCTATTTGTTGTCGTGATTATGTTATACATATATCACATTGATTTCTTGATATTGAAAACAAGGTATCCTCCTCGAGTTATACTAAGGTATGTTGGTTTATTGCGATTTTGTTTAGCTAACATGATATACCTTGCAAGAAGAAATATTAGATGGCTAGCAAGATGGTAGACTACAAAGACTCTCTGTATGAATTAGAAGAGTAATATGGTGTTGGGAACTCTTCCAATTTGGAAGATAAAATGAGAAGGTTAAAGGAAGAAATAAGGTGTTGTAAGGCAGATAATTACAGGAGCATGTAGGCACAAGAGAAACAAGAAGAGGTAAATGCAATTTTACTTTAGAGCTTGTCAGATTTGCAGCAACAGATACCACTTCGGATCAGCCATGAGAAGGAGGACAAAACTAATGGGGCATATGATGCTGTGTCGCATGGTGGCACATGTCAGATAGAGATGACATGGTTAGAGATGGTATATTTTTGGAAACTCCGGATAGGAGAAGGGATGGACACAAGTATTATTCTATTCTGATTTGGATGGACACTATGATCGTCATTGTTATCATCCGTATAGAAGGAATGATAGGGGATCCTTGCTAAATGAGTTTAAGAAGTCAAAGCCACCAAATTTTGATGGAGAGGTGAAGAAACCATAAGATGCATGGGTATGGTTTCATAACATGAGGAAATTATTTAGGTTATATGATTATTCAGAGAACATGAAAACTAGAGTAGCTGCATTCAGTCTCAAAGGTAAAGCAGACATTTGGTGGGAAGATGTGAAGAATGTCAGATGTATTCATGAGGAAGATTGACTTGGAGTGATTTTGATTGGTTATTCAAGAAGAAGTATTTTTCAGATAGATACTTTAATGACAGGGCTAAACAATTCTATGATCTAAAGATGGTATCTATGATAGACAATGAGTACAATAGCAGGTTCTTGGAGTTACTAAAGTATGTTCCTCATATCACGGAAGATAAGGCTAAGATTTAGAAGTTATTTAGTGGATTATCGGTTGCATTGAAAGACATGATTGAGTTTTATTATTGGCATTATGACATAGGTTTGTCACTATGGCACAGGTGTTGTCCTTGATGGCAACTAACTTGGCAATTCACTCAGATGATAGTCAGGCTCACATAATAAAGGAAAAGGAGGTATATGCATGTTACCACTGACCAAACTGTGTATACATTAAGGTTAGCAGACCAAAATGTGTGTATGTGTATACATGCACTTCCATGTAAAGAAAAGTGCGTACAGTTTGGAAAAATTGGTTTTGGATCATGGTATTTGGTCCGTGGTATTTTGACTCGTGGTATTGATCCAAGGCATCTTGACCGATGTATTGACCCTAGGTATTTGGTCCAAAGTATTGCTTCTATATGGTCTTGGACCATGGTATTGAGTAAGGCCTAAGAATATAAAAGGAAGAGGAGATCATTAGGCAAAATGAACTCAGGCATTGAATATCAAATGAAGAGCAAGATCTAAAATACTAGTGATTGGGTTATAGTGCGTAGCTGGATCTAAATCAAGGAGGAACCCGAGCGCTTGAAGAAGGATAAGTTCTATTGATGGGTTAAGATATTAAGGCTTGAAGTGTTTGTTTGATTTTGATCGTTTATATTTGGCGCATGTCTTGATTTGTAAATTTGATGATTTGGGTATAACTGATGTCTGAATAGTTGAAAAAGGTAAATTATCTTTTACAGATATGTATGCAAGTTCAACATAGCAAAGGTGCATATCCATGCTGGTTCAGTAATTCAAAACTACGTATACACAGGTTTTCCTTCATATAACAGCGTATACACGCAGGGTCGACACAGTGAACTAGCATACGTCTCATAAAATATGTTTTAGCTACTTCTATTTACTGTTGTAGTGTTCTGGGTTCTAGTTCTGTTACTGTATTCTGGTTACAACATTCAGAGAAGTGATTGTTTGATTTAGTTTTGGTTAGTAAAAAGGAGATTGATTGATGCAGATATATTTTGATGTTTGATTGATGCTATTGATGGATCTAGTCTGAAAATTTATGAAACGTGGTCCCTGGAAGAAAAGAGAAGGTTGTAGCCTTTTGTAGGTCAGTACCTATGTACTAGTACATCAGCTAGTACAAGAACTAAGGGGGTTGTAGCTCCCTTCCAGGAGAAGCTTGAGAATGGGAGAAGGTTGTAGCCTTCTGCAGGTAGAAGCTTGCATACTGGTATAATACTACACGAGTACATAAATATTGTAAAAAGAAGCTTCTTATTAAAAGAAGATAGAGACGAATTGCAGCAGGTGGTTTTCACCCACATTGGGTTTCCACCTTATATCTTGTGTTCTTGTGTGTGATTGTATGCTCTATTTTTACTGTACCTGTTATTGCTTATATGGTTCCGATACACATATTAAAGATCAACTGACTAAATAATAATTTTACAAGGTGTACACTAGTTGCTCCAATCACAGTTGCGTACATACGCAAGTTGCATTAATTGAAGTAGCATATATAAATCTATTTATGGAAATGAAATATTGTTAAGTTACTAATATTGATTCCCTCCCCCTCTTAGTATTATTTCCAACAATTGGTATCAAAGTAGGTATTTGAAAAGTTCAAAGCATTCAATGCTTTGGTTGAAAATGAATTAGATCGCAAAATCAAATGCCTCAGGTCTGATCAAGGAGGGGAATTTACCTCGGATGAATTCTTCGACTTTTGTGAAGAACATGGAATAATAATGGAATTATCTACCGCAAGGACTCCTCAGCAAAATGGAGTAGTAGAGAGGATGAATAGAATTGTGCAACAAATGGCTTCCGCTATGCTAGATGAGTCTGGAACTCTTGCAACCTTCTGGGGTGAAGCTGCATTTGCTGTCATCACTATTCTCAACAAAAGAATGTTCAGGTAAACAACACTCAAACTCCTCATGAACTTTGGTATGGTAAGACTCCTACTGTAAAATACTTCAAAGTCTTTGGAAGTAAATGTTACATCAAAAGGACTGATGAAAAACCTGGGAAGTTTGAACCTAGAGTAGATGAAGGCATTCTCCTTGGTTATTCTTCTTGAAGTAAAGTATACAAGTGTTATAATGAAAGAGCAGGGAAAATTGTTGAAAGTATTGATGTTGTGGTTGATGAAGCAGACAAAAATTCAAAGTAGGTAAAAACTGAAGAGTGGGAAGAAGATGAGGATTATCCTTCCACATCATATCATATTGATGCTGAAGAAGAAGAAGCCAATGAAGCACTAGAAGAGCAGATAAGGATAGAAGAAAAGACTCCATACATATATGTTAAGAAAAATCATCTAGAGACTCAAATTTTGGGACAGAAAAAGGCAGGTGTACACACAATAAGAACTATTACAGAAGCTTCAAGCTATCTAGCATTGCTTTCCTCCAACGAACCACAAAATTTTCATGAAGCATGCAAAGATGAATGCTGGGTCAAGGCCATGAATGAATAACTTGAGCAGATTGAAAATAATAACACTTGGGAATTAGCTCCTGGACCTAATGATAAGAATGTCATAGGGACCAAATGGATATTCAAAAACAAGCTAAATGGAAATGGAGATGTTATTAGAAACAAGGCCAAACTTGTTTGTAAAGGGTATGCTCAACAAGAAGGTATAGACTTTGAAGAAGCTTTCACATCGATTACTAGACTTGAAGCCATAAGAATGTTCCTTGCTCTTTCTAGCTTTCAAAAGTTCAAAGTATATCAAATGGATGTGAAATTTTCCTTTCTAAATGGAGACTTAGAAGAAGAGGTGTATATTGAGCAACCAGATGGATTCATCCTTGGAAATGATCCAAAACTTGTATGCAGACTCAGAAAGGCTCTCTATGGTCTTAAACAGGCTCTAAGGGCTTGGTATTATCGTCTGGACAAATACCTCCATAAACAAGGTTTTTCAAAAGGATCAGTAGATAGAAATCTATATATAAAAATTGGCAATGATAAATTTCTAATACTTGTTGTGTATGTTGATGATATCATCTTTGGTAGCAATGAGGAAGCCATGAGTAAAAACATTGTTTTGGTGATGCAAAAAGAATTTGAAATGTCCCTGCTTGGTGAGCTCACATATTTTCTTGGTTTACAAGTCCAACAAACAAAGGCGATATCTTTCTATCACAAACCAAGTACCTGAAGCATATCTTAAAGAAATATGGCATGGAAGATTCGAAACTAGTATGTACCCCTATGGTAAGAGGATGCAGCCTCAATGCAAATGATGAATCAGCAGCAGTACATCAACCGACCTATAGATCCATGATTGGTAGTCTGCTCTATCTAACAAGTACCTGACCAGACATCATGCATGCAGTGGGAATAGTTGGAAGATTCCAGGCAAATCCAAAGGAAGCACACCTTCATGTAGTTAAAAGTATTTTCAAATATTTTCAAGGAACACAAAACTATGGCTTATGGTATCCTAGAGACATAGATCTCACACTTCATGCATATACAGATGCAGATTGGGAAGGAAGTGTGGATGATAGAAAAAGCACTAGTGGTGGTGCATTCTTTATGGGTTCTAGATTAGTGTTTTGGTTCAACAAGAAACAAAGTTCAATTGCATTATCTACAGTTGAAGCAGAATATGTGGTTATTGCATCTTGCTGCACACAACTCCTTTGGATTATGCAAACATTTCAAGACATTCAAATCACTTGTACTCCACCCATCTCCATTCTATGTGGTAATACAAGTGCAATCAACATTTCAAAGAATCCTCTCATGCATTCCAATACCAAGCACATACCTATCAAACATCATCTCCAGGAACAAGTGCTTGAATAGAAAGTCAAATTAGAGTATGTTTCCTCTAAGGAATAGGTTGCTGATATATTCACCCAACCACTGCCTAGAGAGACATTTGAATACCTTAGACAGAAGCTGGGGGTAGCTAATGCATCATCTTTCTATTGACACTTATATGTTTCAAAGAACAGTAGTTGTACGCGAGTTTAATGAAGAGTATCTGCGTACATACGTCGGTTTCTGTGGATACAGTCACGTATATGTTGGTTTGAAGAATATCATTAGGCCAGACTTAGGATGAAAAGAGTCTGATATGGGTCTGACAGTGATCATCTGGCATAGGTTTAGGGGGAGCATATACTTCTAATAATGCATTGTTGGCATTATCTTAGAAGATCTTGGTACAATTTCACAGTTATTTTTGATTCAAGTGGAATAGATGCAGAGGGAGATCATGGTTGCTGGTCTATATGGTGATTGATAGATGTTGTTGATGATAGTTGTTGATAACTATCATAGTCTTGTCTTAGATATTTTGTCTCTATGTCATGTATTTCTTTAATTATCAAGGTCATGTAATGACCTATTTTGTTTCCCCACTATGCCCGAGATGGATGATGTAATATTCTTGTTTTATCATGTATAAATTTTTGGTATATCCCCACTTGGTTGGGTGGATGAGTCAATTTTGGTATATCCCCACTTGGTTGGGAGATGGATGTATGTATGAGTCTTTGGTGATACAAAGGTCATTTATGATGTATAGAGTCATGTTCTTCTTGTAGAACATCTTTTTATAGACCTTACCTATAGTCAGGGGGAGCATGGACAACACACTTCAACAGAGCAGAGATTACAACATGTACTTAGGGGGAGCATAACCCTTTGCCCTTGATGACAAAGGATGAGAGTGACTTGGGGTTGCCACCAAGTCCAAAGGGGGATATTGTTGGCATTATGACATAGGTTTGGCACTATGGCACAGGTGTTTTCCTTGATGGAAACTAACTCGGCAATTCACTCAGATGACAGTTAAGCTCACAGAGTAAAGGAAAAGGAGGTATACGCACATTACCATTGACAAAGACGCATATACACGCAGGTTAGTAGAAAAAAAGGTGCGTATGCATATACACGCAGTTCCATGAAAAGAAAGGTGTGTACAGTTTGGAAAACTTGGTTTTGGACTATGGTATTTTGTCCTTGGTATTTTGACCTGTGGTATTGATCCAAGGCATCTTGACCAAAGTATTGACCCCAGGTATTTGGTCCAAGGCATTGCTTCTAAATGGTTTTGGACCATGGTATTGAGTAAGGCTTAAGACTATAAAAGGAAGAGGATATCATTAGGCAAAATGAACTCAAGCATTGAATATCTAATGAAGAGCAAGATCTAGAATACTGGTGATTGGGTTATGGTGAGTAGCTGGATCTAAATCAAGGAGGAGCCTGAGCACTTGAAGAAGGATAATTTCTATTAATGGGTCAAGATCTTAAGGCTTGAAGGGAAGTATCTTTGTGTGATTTTGATCATTTATATTTGGCACATGTCTTGATCTATAAATCTGATGATCTGGGTGTAACTGATGTTTGAATAGTTGAAAAATGTAAATTATCTTTTACAGATATGTACGTAGGTTCAACATAGCAAAGGTGCGTATACACACTGGTTTGACAATTCAAAACTACGTATAAGCAGGTTTGCCTTCATATAACAATGTATGCATGCAGGGTCAACACAGTGAAGTGGCGCATGTCTCATAAAATATGTTTTAGCTACTTCTGTTTACTGTTGTAGTGTTCTAGGTTTTGGTTGGGTTATGGTTTTGTTACTGTATTATGGTTACAAGATTCAGAGAAGTGATTGTTTGATTTAGTTTTGTTTAGTGCAAAGGAGATTGATAGATGCAGATATATTTTGATGTTTGATTGATGTTATTGACGGATCCAATCTGAAAATTTATGAAACGTGGTCCTTGGAAGAAAAGAGAAGGTTGTAGCCTTTTGTAGGTCAGCACCTATGTACTAGTACATCAGCTAGTACAAGAACTAAGGGTGTTGTAGCTCCCTTCTAGGAGAAGCTTGAGAACGAGATAAGGTTGTAGCCTTCTACATGTAGAAGCTTGCGTACTCGTATAGTCCTGCACCAGTATAGAAATATTGTAAAAAGAAGTTTCTTATTAAAAGAAGATAGAGATGAATTGCAGTAGGTGGTTTTCACCCACATTGGGTTTCCATCTTATATCTTGTGTTCTTGTGTGTGATTGTCTATCTATTTTTATTATACCTGTTACTTCTTATATGGTTCTGATACACATATTAAACATCAACTGACTAAATAATAAGTTTACAAGGTGTACACTGGTTACTCTAATCACAGTTGTGTACATACGCAAGTTGCATTAACTGAAGTAGTGTATATAAATCTGTTTATGGAAATGAAATATAGTTAAGTTGCTAATACTGATTCACCCCCCCTATTAGTATTATTTCCAACAATTGGTATCGAAGAAGGTCCTTCAGAAGAAGCTTGATCTCTTGAAGGAAGATTTATCATCATGAGAAACTACAAAAAAGAGGCATCGATCAGGCCACCAATATTTGATGGGAGAAACTTCGTCTGTTGGAAGGTAAGAACGAAAACATATCTTCAATCTCTTGGAATAGAAGTTTGGGATATCATGGAAGTAGGATACACATTTCCATCAGCAACTCCTATAGATACGGTAGGTAAAATGCAGTATGAAACAAATGTAAAGGTTGTCTATACTCTATTGAGGAGTCTATCACAATCAAAATTCATCAAGGTTATGCAGCTCAAAACCGTGAAAGAAATATGGGACAAGATCCTTCTAATCTATGAAGGAGATGATCAGGTGAAACATGTAAAACTACAATCTCTCATAATTCAATATGACACTCTTAGAATGCACAATGATGAAAGTGTAGCTAATTATTTCTTATGTATAGATGAGATTGTTAATCGCATGAAAAACTTGGGTGAAGAGATAAAATAAGTTACCCTAGTTGAAAAGTTTCTAAGATCCTTGTCTCCTAAGTTTGAATCAAAAGTTTCTGCTAGGTAAAGCAAATCACCAGGTAAATCGAGTGCAATCTACTTCAAGGATGAAAAAAAGCTATAACCAACCATAGGTAAATCATTCTCAATTTGCTTCAAGAATGAATGTCAATGGAAACTACAATCATGAGGTTAGTAGATTCGATAATCGCAGGAATTTCTTTAATGGAAAATGTTTTTCATGTCATAACTTTGGACACAAAGTTGCTTAATGTGTTTCTTACAAGACCATCATGACTAGAGAAGCACGAAATCAAAGGAATATTACTAGGATCATGAAAAGGACCTACAATAACTTTTCTTCTCTTGAAAATGAAATAGAATGCTCTATCTGTAGCAACTTCGGTCGTGAAGACTCTGAATGCAGGAGTAAATTTCGGCAAACATCTCAGAAGGAAAAAGCTTCATTGGGTCTCAAAACATGGAAAAGGAAAGAACCACAAACCGAAAGATGTGGTATAGCCTTATATGCAGAAGGACAAGAACATAAATGGTATATCGACAGTGGATTCTCGAAACACATGACAGGTGATAAAGAAAAACTTTAGTCATATAGTGCCTTAGAAAAGGAAAGGAAGGTCTCATTTGGAAATGGCACCCCTACAGTCATAAAAGGTAAAGGCTCTATTCTCTTAAAATAAAAGGTCAAAACTAGGAATGTTTTGTATGTTGATGGTTTAAAGCGTAATCTACTGAGTGTTAGTCAAATGTGTGATCAAGGAAACGAGGTAGTATTTCTTTCAAATGGATGTGTTGTTCATGAGCTTGATATAGGAGAAATAGTGATCAAAGGCATAAGAACTCCAAATAATTTATACATACTCAAGAGAGGACAACAACAAAGCTATCTAAGCAAAAATGATGAGCACTGGCTATGGCACAGAAGATTGGGGCATCTAAGCTTCCCTCAGATAAGGAAAGCATGCAAATTCTAGGCTGTTCACGATCTTCCTGACATCAAAATTCCATAAAATAGAATATGCAAATCATGTCAATTTGGTAAGCAAACCAGAACATATTTCCCTGAGAAGGAAGGATTAGCTGGTAAGCTGCTTGAACTTGTCCATATTGATTTATGTGGTCCATCAAGGAAAACGTCACCTCGTGGAGAAGCATACTTTATATTGTTCATTGACGACTTTTCCAGAATGTGTTGGATAGGACTTCTGAAGGATAAAGATGAAGCATTTGAAAAGTTCAAAGCATTCAAAGCTTTAGTTGAAAATGAAATAGATCGCAAAATCAAATGCTTCAGTTCTGATCGAGGAGGGGAATTTTCCTCGGATGAATTCTTCGACTTTTGTTAAATAATTCTTCAGCAAATGGCTCATGCTATGATATATGAGTCTAGAACTCCTGCAACCTTCTGGGGTAAAGCAGCATTTGTTGTCGTCATTATTCTCAACAAAACAAATGTTTGGGTAAACAACACTCAAACTCCTCATGCACTTTGGTATGGTAAGAATCCTACTGTAAAATACTTCAAAGTCTTTGGAAGTAAATGTTACATCAAAAGGACTGATGAAAAACTTGGCAAGTTTGAACCTAGAGCAGATGAAGGCATTCTCCTTAGTTACTCTTCTCAAAGTGAAGGATAGAAGTGTTATAATAGAAGACTAGGGAAAATTGTTGAAAGTATTGATGTTGTGGTTGATGACGCAGGGGAAAATTCAAAGTAGGTAAAAACTGAAGAGTGGGAAGAAGATGAGGATTATCCTTCCACATCAAATGAAACTGATGCTGAGAAAGAGGAAACCAATGAAGCACCAGAAGAGTAGATAATGGTAGAAGAAAAGATTCCATCCATATATGTTTGAAAAAATCATCAAGAGACTCAAATTTTGGGAGAGAAAGAGGTAGGTGTATAGAGAATAAGAACTATTACATAAGCTTCAAGCTATCTAGCATTGCTTTCCTCAATCGAACTGCAAAATGTTCATGAAGCTTGCAAAGATGAATGTTGGGTCAAGGCCATGAATGAATAACTTGAGCAGATTGAAAAGAATAACACTTGGGAATTAGTTCCTAGACCTAATGATAAGAATGTCATAGGGACCAAATGGATATTCAAAAACAAGCTGAATGAAAATGGAGATGTTATTAGAAACAAGGTCAGACTTATTTGTAAAGGGTATGCTCCATAAGAAGGTATAGACTTTGAAGAATCTTTTGCACCAATTGCTAGACTTGAAGCCATAAGAATGTTCCTTGCTCTTTCTAGCTTTCAGAATTTCAAAGTATATCAAATGGATGTGAAATCTGCCTTTATAAATGGAGACTTAGAAGAAGAGGTGTATATTGAGCAACCAAATGGATTCATCCTTGGAAATGATCCAAAACTTGTATGGAGAATTAGAAAGGCTCTCTATGGTCTTAAATAGGCTCCAAAGGCTTGGTATTATCGTGTGGACAAATACCTCCATCAACAAGTTTTTTCAAAAGGATCAATAGATACCAATGTATATATGAAAATTGACAATGATAAATTGCTAATATTTGTTGTGTATGTTGATGATATCATCTTTGGTAGCAATGAAGGAGCCATGAGTCAAAACATTGCTTTTGTGATGTAGAAAGAATTTGAAATGTCCCTGCTTGGTGATCTCACATATTTTCTTGGTTTACAAGTTCAACAAACGAAGGCGATATCTTTCTATCACAAACCAACTACCTCAAGCAGATCTTAAAGAAATATGGCATGGAAGATTCAAAACTAGTATGTACCCCTATGGTAATAGGGTGCAACCTCAGCGCAAATGATGAATCAACAACAGTACATCAACCAACCTATAGATCCATGATTGGTAGTCTTCTCTATGTAATAGGTACTTGACTAGACATCATGCATGCAGTGGGAATAGTTGGAAGATTCTAGGTAAATCCAAAGGAAGCACACCTTCAGGCAGTTAAAGGATTTTCAAATATCTTCAAGGAGCACAAAACTATGGCTTATGGTATCCTAGAGACATAGATCTCACACTTCATGCATATACAAATGCAGATTGGGTAGGAAGTGTGGATGACAGAAAAAGCACTAGTGGTGGTGCATTCTTTATGGGTTCCAGATTAGTGTCTTGGTTCAATAAGAAACAAAGTTCAATTGCATTATCTACAACTGAAGCAGAATATGTGGCTGCTACATCTTGCTGCACACAACTCCTTTGGATGATGCAAACATTGCAAGATATTCAAATCACTTGTACTCCACCCATCTCCATTCTATGTGATAATATAAGTGCAATCAGCATTTCAAAGAATCTTGTCATGCATTCCAAGACCAAGCACATACGTATCAAATATCATTTTCTCCAGGAACAAGTGCTTGAATAGAAATTCAAATTGGAGTATGTTCCCTCCAAGGAACAAGTTGCTGATATATTCACCAAACCACTGCCCAAAGAGACATTTGAATACCTCAAACAGAAGCTGGGGGTAGTTGATGCATCATCTTGCTGTTGACACTTATCTGTTTTAGAGAACATTGGTTGTACGCGAGTTTAATGAAGAGTATCCATGTATATATGCCGTTTCTATGGATAGAGTCGTGTATATGTTAGTTTGAAGAATATCAGTAGGCCAGACTCAGGATGAAAAGAGTTTTATATGGGTCTGACAGTGATCATCTGGCACAGGTTGAGGGGGAGCATATACTTCTAATAATGCATTGTTAGCATTATCTTAGAAGATCTTGGTACAATTTCACAGTTGTTTTTTATTCAGGGGGAACAAGTGCAGAGGGAGATCATGATTGCTAGTCTAGATGGTGATTAACAGATGCTGCTGATGATAGTTGTTGATGACTATCATAGTATTGTCTTTGATATTTGGTCTCTATGTCATGTATTTCTTTAATTATCAAGGTCATGTAATGACCTATTTTGTTACCCCAATATGCCTGGGATGGATGATGTAGTATTCTTGTTTTATCATGTATAAATTTTTGGTATATCCCCACTTGGTTGGGTGGATGAGTCAATTTTGGTATATCCCCACTTGGTTAGGAGATGGATGTATGTATGAGTATTTGGTGATAGGAACATCATTTATGATGTATAGAGTCATGTTATTCTTGTAGAACATCTTTTTATAGACCTTACCTATAGTCAGGGGGAGCATGAACAACACACTTCATTAGAGCAGAGATTTTAGCATGTACTCAGGGGGAGCATAATCCTTTGCCCTTGATGACAAAGTGGGAGAGTTACTTGGGGTTGCCATCAAGTCCAAAGGGGGAGATTGTTGGCATTATGACATAGGTTTGACACTATGGCACAGGTGTTGTCCTTGATGGCAAATAACTTGGCAATTCACTCAGATGACAGTCAGGCTCAGAGAATAAAGGAAAAGGAGGTATATGCTTGTTACCATTGACCAAGCCACGTATACACGTGGGTTAGCAGACTAGAAGGTGCGTATCTGTATACATGCACTTCCATGAAAAGAAAAGTGTGTACAGTTTGGAAAACTTGGTTTTGGACCGTGGTATTTGGTCCCTAGTATTTTGTCCTATGGTATTGATCTAGGGCATCTTGACCAAAGTATTGACCCTAGGTATTTGGTCCAAGGTATTGCTTCTAAATGGTTTTGGACCATGGTATTGAGTAAGGCCTAAGACTATAAAAGGAAGAGGAGATAATTAGGCAAAATGAACTCAAGCATTGAATATCTAATGAAGAGCAAGACCTAGAATATTGGTGATTGGATTATGGTGAATAGCTGGATCTGAATCAAGGAGGAACTTGAGCGCTTGAAGAAGGATATGTTCTATCGATGGGTCAAGATCTTAAGGCTTGAAGAGAAGTATCTTTGTGTGATTTTTATCGTTTATATTTTGCGCATGTCTTGATCTATAAATATGATGATCTAGGTATAATTGATGTCTGAATAGTTGACAAAGGTAAATTATCTTTTATAAATCTGTACACAGGTTCAACATAGCAAAGGTGTGTATACGCTCTGGCTTTGTTATTAAAAACTATGTATATGCAGGTTTGCCTTCATATAATAGTGTATGCATGCAGGGTTAACATAGTGAAGTAGTGTATGTCTCATAAAATATGTTTTAGCTACTTCTGTTTACTGTTACAATGTTTTGGGTTCTGGTTGGGTTTTAGTTCTGTTACTGTATTCTGGTTACAACATTCAAAGAAGTGGTTGTTTGATTTAGTTTTGGTTAGTGCAAATGAGATTGATTGATGTAGATATATTTTGATGTTTGATTGATGCTATTGATGGATCCAGTCTGAAAATTTATGAAACGTGGCCCCTGGAAGAAAAAATAAGGTTGTAGCCTTTTGTAGGTCAGCACCTACGTACTAGTACATAAACTAGTACAAGAACTAAGGGGGTTGTAGCTCTCTTCCAGGAGAAGCTTGAGAACGAGGGAAGGTTGTAGCCTTCTGCAAGTAGAAGCCTATGTACTGGTATAAGACTACACCAGTACAGAAATATTGTAAAAAGAAGTTTCTTCTTAAAAGAAGATAGAGACGAATTGTAGTAGGTGGTTTTCACCCACATTGGGTTTCCACCTTATATCTTGTGTTCTTGTGTGTGATTTCCTACACAGATTAAAGATTAAATGACTAAATAATAAGTTTACAAGGTGTACACTGGTTGCTCTAATCACAGTTGCGTACAGACACAAGTTGCATTAATTAAAGTAGTGTATATAAATATGTTTACGGAAATGAAATATTGTTAAGTTACCAATATTAATTCACCCCCCCTCTCAGTATTATTTCCAACATTTATGAGAATAGATCATTGGAGGAGGCCATTCGAAACTTAAGGCATTGCTATGAAAAATCAAAGTGTAGATCTGAGACAAAATCATATTGGAAAGGTAATGCAAAGAGCAAAGGAATATGAGAAAGAAAACGAACAACTTCAGGGCACATATATGTTGTAGCAACTACAACCAACCTACAAAATTTGGCCTGCACCATCCTCCCTTGAAGAGTTCACTTGATGAGTACATGCACTCAGGTTCACTTTGTGAGCTTGTGTGAGTCCTTACATCTACCTTGCTTGTTCATTTAATTCAAGTCTTTTCACGCTAATATCTAAGTGATGCTTGCAACCATGTTCTGGGTATGCTTAAAGTCTTCGCTTCATATGTGCTTGTTGTATTTGCTATGAAAGCATCTTCACACTCACACATGGAGTGACATTCACTGTTGTGCAAGCATCATCTCGATCAATGAACAAGCAATCATGAGTCTCGAGCTTGTTGCTTACACCATAGTCTTGTTAAACATATATGTCTGGATGGTTTAGTCATTCCGTCATCAAGTCATGCGAGTGTGTGTCATATGTTCACCTATGCATCTTTTGATTGCTCATAAACTTAGCCATTTTTACTAAAAGTTCTGATGACTAGACTCCTCACTAATAGCCGGACCATCACCCTACTTTTGACTTGATCGACTATCAATCAGAACAATGCAAAAGTACCAAGCTAGCCCTTCCAAGCTACACTGCCTACAAGCAACTCAATCAACACTCATGTTGGCCACTCAGAAGGTCGGACCTGGCAGTCACCCTGAGACTGACTCCTCTCAAAATTTGTGAAGAGGACATTGACCTTACCTACTCAACTGACTCAGGATATTGTGCAGATAGGATAGATAGACACCAAGTGCCTGTCCCTGTCTCTTTTAGAAAATTGTGTAGTTTTCCCAGTCAGTCCTCCAGACAGTCGAATGGCTACTCATCCAAGAAATTGTGCAAGTTTCATGAGAACGCCTTCTACTATCTAGTATTCCGCTCAGCTCAGAAATTACGTAGAGATGATCAGCAGGCCAACTTCTTAGCTTGAGTGCAATTTCCCTGCTCGCAGCTCCTAGCAGCAGACTGCCAGTTCCCTCTAGAAATTACACATTTTCTATTGCTAGTGACTAAGCAGCCAACTACCAGATCCCTCTGGGAATTGTGCAGTTTTGGCTACCAGTGACCCTAGTAGCCAATTGACATTTCCCTCTAGGAATTGCACAGTTCTGGCTGCCAGTTTCCCTGGCAGTTCCCTTAAAAAACTTTGCAATCCCTGCCAGTGACCCTCCATGTAGCCTGGCCCATTCCTCTGGAAAATTGTGGAAATATAGCTATCCAACCCCTGCCGAGTGTTCATTCCGTAAAATGCACAGATCATGCCTGCCTTGCTCGCCTGCAACCTAGAGTGTCCCTCCCAAAACTTGTGCAATTTTGCCTCTCAGCTGAGCTAGACCTCTTAGATAGTCACTATTGACTCAGATTGCCTGTCTTCATCAATCAGTGGCTCTTGTGTAGTTTTCATCAGTAGTGCTCAGAGCCACCATATTTCTTTGCAACCTTGCTACCTTTCCCAGTCACCTGCATCCGAAATGATCATGTGTCATGGTAGACTAGGAGGTTTTGGATTTGATGTTGTCTCGTCATGAGTAACTGTAGGTACAGGTACACCAACAAAAATGTCAAGACAACCAATGGGATGAACAAAGGGAGCACATGTAGAAGGACAGGCTCACCAACAGACCAATGAATAAAGCATGCGAAGTGGACGAACATGACAAACATGCACCTTCATGAACAGTTGAGCCTATCAAGCCTTCCAACATGCAAGCAAGGAACACCATGATAAAGGTTCATCAAGCGAACCAAGGACCATCAAAGACTCCACCCACTTTGCCATGCAGAGGTGAATCTATGATACACCATGAAGACATCCATCACTCAGTAGAATTGTAGCTCGACATGCACTCTAGTAGCAACACGAGTGTACCAACACTGTCGTGTTAAGTCACGTCGAGTCATGTCATGAGTCATGTCACCCACATCTCCCCTATGGGCTATGTTGTCAATCAATGTGATGTAACATGGAAGTCCAAGAGACCCACTTGTTGAACATAGTCATGTAAAGGAAAATGCATGGAAGTCGAACGGCCATGAGGGTAGTCGAACAACCACAACGGTTAGTTCCACCCTTGGCTATAAATATCCCCTCATTTGTACATGAAAGGACTTTTCACCTTAGCTCCTTCCACATAGCCAAGAGAGTCTGTAACATTTTCTTTAAGGAGTAAGTAGTGGCTCCAATGCCCCCCACTGATGAGGTTAGTGATGTATGGTGTAACGATGATTCTTGGAACTTTCTCTTAACTTAGAAGCCTGTTAACATGCCAACACATTTTCACACATGTATTGTATTTTTTGTAAGATTGATCTTTAACACTTGTAATGCATGTTGCTTGAACCTATGTTCTACATTTGAATTGGTTAATTTTTTGTAATGTATAATCTGTTAATGGAAATGTTTGTATATGCTATTAATGCTGTCTCATCAGTGTTAACTGCTATGTCAGACATCATATAAAACTTTCACATGAACCTTGTTGTAACAACCGTTGCACTCGTTTGGACTATTACGTGAGTGATGTACATGTTATCTTACCTTGGATGTTGTGGCTGCTGCATCTGAGTGGACTGCTTCGCTGGAAGCTGTGTATGTCCTTTTGTGTTGTGTGTTCCTAGATGAGTTAGGACTGATCCCTTTCAACCTGGAACACACCTTCACCTCCTTCCCCTCATATTGAAAGAACCATTGACACAATTACACTTACACTCACCAGGCATGCGAACCTCACTTCTTGAAGACAAAGAGAACCACTCTCCTATGCTCACAAGAAAAAGTTGAGGAAAATCCTTAAGACAATGGAAACCAGGCGATCATACAAGATGAGACTCCCACACCAAATGGTGTGAGGTCTAGTTGGTACTTCATACCGGGTTGATTGCCTGAATATTGGTGGGTCTAGAACCATCAACATTTTTGGTGCTAGAAGGAGGGAAACCTATTGTACATGGCTGAAATTCCCCTCAAACTCTCTCATCAACCATCTAGTCAAGGAAGTAACTTGCAACCTCTCTCTCACAAATCTATAGTTGGTTACTCCTCACCTCCTAGAATTGAACATGATATTTCATATCAACACCTTCACTCCATCCATACCATCACTCGCCAGTTCATGAAAGGAGTTGGACCAATCCCAGGCATACAAAATCTTCCACATACATCTAAGAAGCCAAAAGCCACTCCCATAGGAGTTGTTGTATCATTAGTGGAAGAAGTAATCATCGCTATTGTTGAAGGTTTGGAAGAAGCTATTGAAGATGGAGAGGAACCTCCAATCTTCTTTGAAGATGAACAAGGTGCTCTTGTGGTCTTGGGATCGAACTCCGGTATAGGAGGCAGACGAGAAGGCGACAGAGGAGGTGGAGGCGAAGACAAACTGATAGACTCAGACCCAGAACAATCAAACTCTAAGGGAGAGGAAGACAAATAAGAAGACGAAGAGATGACTGACCCAAATCTTAAATGGATGAATCAACGATCATTGGCTCTCCTCAGTGTTCTACAAAAGATTCCGAAGTGAACAGAGACAATGAAGATCAACTTTAACCCTAACAGGATGGTGAAGTAAGAAGACCACTTATTCAACTTCTACTTACAGTTGCAAACCCTTAAGGTATGTTATGACAACGTAGCATGTAGATTGTTTCCATGTACCTTGGATGGTTGTGCAACTGCTTGGTATCACAACCTTCCATCCAACTCCATATAGAACTGGGCTTCTTTCAAATATATGTTCCTTGAAATTTTTTCTATTGACAAGACCCCAACCATGCTACTCAAAGAATTGGAAAGCCTCAAGATGGAGAGAAAAGAGAAAGTGAAAGACTTCAATCATAGGTTTATGCATATTTTGAACAAGTTTGCAGTAGATACCAAACCTCATGACTCCATCATTATCGATTATTACATGTTTGCATTTCCAACCACCATTGCGTAATTCGTCAAGTGAGCTACAAAGCCAACGGTTTTAGAAATATGTGAAGAGGTTGTTATTGTTGAAAAGAACTTGTGCACCATTGGAGTCATCAAGGATGATGAATCAATGAAAGACTCCAAGGATGTGAGCAGAAAGCCCCAAGCAACAACGAGCAAGGGTAGAGACAAGGAAACAACTAATATTGAGACCCTCACTTGCCTTGTCAAGAAATTGACCAATGAAATGTTCTAACTCAAGCAACGCAAGACTGAAACATTTGCGAACAGTCATCCACCCAGATAGAGATAGGACAATAGTTCATCAACCGGCTCATCAAGCAACAAGTAGTTCGGTTCCAAATTTGCATAGAAGTGTGTGTTCCAACTCGATTAGTGCACTAATCCTAATTTCTATTCCTTCCACGAAGAGTTTCATCCCGAGAATTCTTGTTCAGATTCAAAACAAATTGTTACCTCTATCTGCAGTCATACACTCGATGCGGATCGTGACATACAGGAATAGCCAAAAGACATGTATGATAACGAAGAGGTTGGACCTGATGAAGCACCAAGTTCTAGGAACATGGTGAATGCATATCGGTTCTCGCAAGTAATCTCGAAGATGAACACCGAGAAGGAGTCCCAAAAACAAAAATAATTGTTACAATCTTAGAAGTAAAGGGGCCCCCCCTACACTTGGGGAAATGCAAGAGAAGGTGAGACAACTAATAAAGAAGGATCATCCACCCACTACCTCCAAGCACCAAATAGAAAGCAGTCTAGGAAGACAATGGTGGATAAGAATACATCCGTGAGGAGGAAGTTGTAGAACACTTCGCTGGACAACATGAACATCTATTCCACCTCGGACACCTCGGTGAGTCTACGACCTTTGGATTACAACATAGGCGATGAAATGAAGAAAAATCGAGCAAACATAAATTTTTTCAAGTTATCCAAAGTCCAGAGTCAGTGAGATATCCTACTGCATGCATTGGGACAAACAACAATAGACATTGTGACCTCCACCAGCAAGGGAGCAAGCACACCTCCTGGATCAGTGACTATCTACCATGTTCAATGTAGTCTAGATGTAAGAAGAAAACTTAGGTTTCCCCCCATTCTTGATTTCATTCGAAGTTTTCAACTACAACATTCACAACTGCTTGGTTGATTCTGGTGTGGTAGCCAATGTCATGCCGCTCTCCATTGCTAAGAAGAGCAATGCACGATGGAGTGAAACATCTGCGAGAATCATCCAACTTGATAGAACATTAGCACTAGCCATTAGTGAACTTTGAGGTGTGATCACCTGCTTATCTCAATAAATTTTAGTTCATCAATGCATCAACATCGTTGTTGTGGACATACCGGAAGCATATGGCCTGCTATTTAGCAATGACTAGTCCAACAAGCTAGATGGATATTTTGCTATGGACTAGTCTCACATGTGGCTTCCATACCAGGGTAGATGCAACCAAATCCGAGTGTTATCCAAGGGGTATATGAAACATAATGTCACTCCCCTTAACAGTGAGACTGAACCATTCACCTTTTTAGAACTCATATTTGGGAAATACATCCATGAAAATACATTGGAGTGTTAGCTTGCATGGCCAACTCCAGCCTTATCAGACAAGCAGTTGGGACTCCTTCCTCCCCCAACTGATGATAATGGAACTTCTACAATTTGTTTTTATGATAGTATCAGTAGTAGAAACAATGATAGTAGTAGCAGTACTAGCATGCCAAATGGTCCATGTACAGATAAGCTGTGGGCCATGAGTCTTGACAAATGAGGAACACATTATGACTCAAGGACTGAGTGTATCTCAATCATCCAAAACAATGGACAATGCATGATTTCAAGCTTTTTGAAGTTTGAAGTTGCAAACAATGATGCTAAAGCACTCATGCTGAACACACGAAGGACCAACACTATGAACAAAAAAAGCAACGTGGGAATCCACCATGATCTGAAGATGGCCAACCTTAGTACAAGTTACACACTAAAGCAATGACCAATCATTGACTACTTGATCGAATAGTACCTGGATGGGTCTGCATGAGTAGATGATGACCTGAGTACCCATTGCATGCTAGAAATCCAACATGAGATTCCAGATAAAGGTGGAGACAAGCCTTTGCAGTAAAGAACAGGTAACACATACATGTTGTTTATACTCCTTTCACCAAAAATATTGACTAACATTTTAAGCGTTTGGATTTCTTGCAAAGTTCATCATCATATTTGGTTTCTAATTTAAATCCTGCACGTAAGAAATTTGGGGAGATATGCTTGGGCATTGACTTTAGAAACTTGAACCCTTCTTGGAATAAAAACAACTACCCTGTGCCATCATTTGAGCCATGTTGCACACAAAACTTGAAACAATGGTGTTATCTTCACCCGAAGATCTTCTAGAATGCCACCAAGTTCCGGTAGCAGAGTCTGGTGAGCCAACATTGGTCCATGAGATTTGGAATCACTTGGCAGGAGGATTGATAATCTTCTTGTCAACGACCAAGTTCTCAAACATTATTTTTAGAGGGCCGCACCACACCCGTGCCATGTACATAGTCTGCTTGCTACTTGTTGTTTCATTTGGTTTGTTTTTCTCATTATCTTCTCTTTCTCTTTTTTTGATTCTACTTACTATTTTTGTTCACGTTCATCTTTTTGTTTGATATATTACTATTTTTGTTTTTAGAAATAAGTGCTGCCAACTACTACATCCTGGCTTTTGAATAGAGTATGTGGCTTAAACTTGAGGGAACTCGTGACACTGCAGTACTTGGCCAACCTTATGTCTGCCTTCTCAGTGCTTGGTTGTAACTTTTGGTTGATGAAGTATGCAAGGGAAGTTTTGCTCCAACCATGAACCTATGTCCACACTGGGAATCCCCATGCCTATAATCAGCCTTCTGCTCTGTGTGTTCAAGCTCATCCAACTAGTAGAAACGAAGAAGGGGAAAATATGAATGAGCAAACCTATGTCAGAGGTCTTACATGCTTCTTTGAAGGAACAACCTCTTCTGTTCTCAATAAGTTGGGATCCCTCTTTCGCTCCAAAAATAAATAAGTGCCTATGCACAGTCCTCTTGAAAAATATAAAGGTGAAAGAAGAGAAAGGATTCCTGCATATAGAGGTGAAGCACACAACTCCACCGGGGTATTGATTAGGCTTGCTGGCAGTGGAGCAATGTGTGTGTTCCTCTATGACTCTGCTGGGGTACTATCCAGGCCTACTGGTGGTGGAGCAACACCAAAGATGAAAACTTATACTTTGAAAATATTCAACTTGCGAACTAAACTACCCTTCTCGGATTCGAAACACTGAGATTCAATCTGAACTTTTGATTGTGTTTAGTTGGGTTGGCAAAGGGTGAACCACATATGTCCATGGGGTAAGTGGGGAAACTAAAGTAACCTGTAGAATGATTCAATACTCCCCAAAAGGCCAAGGCCCTGTCCTAGCAATGAACTGAAATAGAGAAGCTAGAGTTCTACCAGTGTGTCACCAAGTGTTGTAGCGGCTACAACCACCCTCCAAAATTTGGCTTGCACCAATTTCAGAGCCTCCCTTGAAGAGTTCACTTGATGAATGCACGCAGTTGGGTTCATTCCGTGAGATTGTGTGAGTCCTTACATCTGCCTTGCTTGTTCATTACATTCAAGTCTCTGCATGCTAATGTCTAAGTTATGCTTGCAACCATGTTCTGGTTATGCTTAAAGTCTTTGCTTCGTATGTGCTTGTTGTATTTGCTATGAAAGAATCTATTGCACTCACACATGGAGTCACATTCACTATTGTGAAAGTGTCTTCTCGATCAATGAACGAGAAATCATGAGTGTCGCACTTATTTCTTACACCGTCGGTCAATCTTGTTCAACATATGTGTCTGGATGGTTTGGTCATTTCATCGTCAAGTCATGCGAGTGTGTGTCATATGTTCACTTATGCATATTTCGATTGCTCACACACTTATAATTTTTGTTTGAAAGTTCTGACAACCAGACTCATTGATTTCAGACCATCACCTTGCTTTTGACTCAATCGACTATTAACCAAAACAACTCAGAAGCACCAAGCTAGCCCTTCCAAGCTATGCTGCTCGTAAGCAACTCAATCAACACTCATGCTGGCCACTCGGACAGTCGGACCCAACAGTCACCCCAGGACTGAATCCCATCAAAAATTGTGTAGAGGCCATTAACCTTACCTACTTAACTAACTGAGGATATTGCACAGATAGGTCGGACAAATGCCAAGTGCCCATCCCTGTCTCTTTTAGAAAATTGCAAAGTTTTCCTAGTCAATCATCCGGATGGTTGACTAGTTTCTCATCCAAGAAATTGCACAAGTTTCATGAGTAGGCCTTCTGATGTCCAACATTCCGCTCAGCTCAAAAATTGCATAGAGATGATTAGTAGGCCGACTTCCTAGTTTGAGTGTGATTTCCCTGCCAATAACTCCTAGCAGCACACTGTTAGTTCCCTCCAGGGATTGTGTAGTTTCTGCTGCCAGTGACTGAGAAGTCAACTACCAGTTCCTTCTGGGAGTTTCATAGTTTTAGCTACCAGTGACCCTAGCAGCCAACCGACAGTTCCCTCTAGGAATTGTGCAGTTCTTTCTGCCAATTTCCTGGGAAGTTCCCTCAAAAAACTACGCAATCCCTACTAGTGACCCTCCATATAGGCAACCCATTCCTCTGGAAAACTCTACAAATATGGCTATCCAGCCCCCGTTGACTGTTCATTCTGACAATGTGTAGAGCATGGCTGCCTTTCCCTACTCTAGCCTAGACTATCCCTCCCAAAATTTGCACAATTTTTTCTCTCAGCCGAGCTAGACCTCGCAGATAGTTGTTGTCGATTCATATTTCTCTTCTTCATCACTCAGTGACTCTTGTACAATTCTCATTAGCAGTGCCCAGGGCCATCATCTCACTTTACAACCTTGTTGCCTCTCCTGGTCACCTACATCCAAAATTATCATGTGTCATGGTACACTAGGAGGTTTTGGATTTGATGTCGTCTTGTCATGAGTGGCTGTAGGTACACGTACATCAACAAACATGTCAAGATGATGAATGATGTGAACAAAGGGAGCACATGTAGAAGGGCAGGTTCACCAACGAGTGAATGAATGAAGCATGTGAAGTGGATGAATGCGATGAACATGCACCTTCATGAATAGTTGAGCCTGTTAAGCCTTCCATCATGAAAGCAAGGAACAACATGCTAAAGCTTCATCAAGTGGAACAAGGACCATCAAAGACTCTGTGCACTTTGCCATGCATAGGTGAAGCTATGATACACTATGAAGACATCCATCACTCAGCAACATTGTAGCTTGACATGCACTCCAGTAGCAACACAAGTGTACCAACACTGTCATGTCAAGTCACGTCGAGTCATGTCGCCCACATATCCACTATGGGATATGTTGTTAATCAATGTGATGTAATGTGGAAGTCAAAGAGATGCACTTGTTGAACAAAGAGTCATGTAAATGAAAAGTCATGGAAGTCAAACGATCATGAGGGTAGTCGAAAAACTACAAGGGTTAGTTCCACCCTCAGCTATAAATACCCCCTCATTTGCACATAAAAGGAGTTTTCACCTTAGCTCCTCCCACATAGCCAAGAGAGTTCGTAATATTTTATTTTGGGAGTAAGTAGTGGCTCCAAAACCCCACTAATGGGCTTAGTGATGTATGGTGTAACGATAAGTCTTGGAACTTTCTCTTAACTTAGAAGCCTGTTAATAGGCCAACACGTTTTCACACATGTATTGTATTTGTTGTAATACTGATCTTTAACACTTGTAATGCATGTTGATTTAACCTATGTTCTACATTTGAATTGATTCATTTTTTGTAATGCATAATCTATTAATGGAAATGTGTTGTATATGATGTTAATGCTATCCCATCAGTGTCAATTTCTTTGCCGGACATCAAACAAACCTTTCACATGAACCTTGCGGTAACAATCTTTGCACTCATTTGGACTGTTACGTGAGTGCTGTACATGTTATCTTACCTTGGACGTTGTGAGTGCCGCATCTTAGTGGACTGCTCCACCAAAAGTTGTGTATGTCCTTTTGTGTTGTGTGTTCCTAGACGAGATGGGATTGATCCCATTCAACCTGGAACTCACCTTCATCTCCTTCCCTTCATAGTGAAGGAACCATTGACACAAGTTGTTACACAAAAATATCATCACCTTGATTATTTTCAGTCGGTGTAGGTCTATCACCACCTATACCAGTTTCCTAAGCAAGTCTCAAACCTCAGCTCTTCAAGACAAGCTTTAGAAATGAGAGAAAGACATCAAAAAAGCAATGTAACTCTGGTTCCGCACTTTCTCTCACTTTTGCCTGCGGGCCTGCACTTTCTGTTCAGGATATCTACATACTTATATGCTCTGTATGTAAAGGGGAGGGTGCGTACCCCTTTAAAAGTCAAAAGGCACAATCTTTAAATTCGCTCCAAGTGGTTCATGCATCCCATGAGAGGAGGAACTAATCCCTTGTTGAGAGGAGCTATCCCTTTGAAGGAGGACTCTATCCCTTTGAAGGAGGAGCTGGTAACTGATCTCCATTGCACTATAAATTGAGGCATTGGGCCAGTGGCTAGAGAGGTTAGAAGCTGAACTTTTGAGGGTAAATGCTAGTGAAATCAAGACTTCCTATTTGAGCTTAAGAGGAGAGATCACATACCTTTTTGGCCCCATTAGGGAGTGAGTGAAGCTTGTCAAAGTAGAGGAGACTTCTTGTTGGACCCTGGGAGGAGCTTGTACAGCGTCAAGGCAAAGGTTGTAAGGTTCTTCTCCTCTTGAATTAATACAATCAAGGTCATTTTTCTCAACAAGTATCTCATGTTATTTGTTTCATGGACTCCTTGACTTTCATGTTAAATATGTTTTATAATATTGGATATTCAGGTGCTATTTAATCGTTTTCCTTGTTTGTGCTTGTAGGTTTATGACAAAGGAACTTACTTGGATCAAAGGAGCGAAGGCATCTCCAAACTTGCGTTGGACATGAGGTAGGCCTTAAACACATTTGTTTGCCATTATTTATAAAGTGCATTTAGAGAAGATAGTGTCTGGTTGGTTTGTTTGTCATTAGGTCTCCATTAGATTCTAGGAAGGTCTATCTTGTCCGCAAGATCGATAATTCCGCGTGACAATTGCAATAGGGAATTCATTGCCTCAAGGAGTTGAATTTGAACTGCCATGGAAGAGATTGGAAGCAAATTGTTAACAAGTGCAAAAAAAAAAAAAAAAATGTTATTCTTGTATTTGAAACTGAAAATTGTGACCTTTAATTTCTCAAACTCAATTTAATCCATTCGATTGTGACTTAGACGAAAAATATTCCAAGATTATCAAATTTGGATCATTCAAACAATTTTTCATCTATAAAGAATTGAAATTCCTCCAACCCAATTCCATTATAAACCACACATACATTGTAATTATAAGAATGTAAATAAAGCGGTTTTACTTAATGTATATTGTATAAGTTATACTATTCTATATTAAGTTATATTTATAAACCATATTTATAAATATAAGAAGAGAGCCCAATTAAAATCTACAATATTCATTATAAATTAAAAAACTTAAATTAGTAATATGGACTTGATAATTTACATAAAAATATAAAAATTATTAATTATTAATTATAATTAAAATGTTCTCACTCATATATAAATAAAAAAAATTCTAATCTAATTCTAATTATTTATTAATATTAAACCACTTTAAATTCATTTAATTTTGAAATCATCAAGTATTGAGAGGGATCAACCTCTCATGGTGCAAACCTTTCCTCAAAGATTTGTAACTCAAAAAAAGAGATTTTCACCTTAAGAGATTTGATCCCTCTCGAAGTTTGATAGACCAGATGTTAAAATGGATCTAAGCTGGTTTATAATATTTCTATTTAATATAAATATTAAGCTATATTTTATTTCAAATTTATTACAAATTACAAGTTTAACCTTAATGTATTATCTTAATGGTACATTTCAATGTGCTTTAAAAAAGAAGAGGATAGAATCTAAATTAAGACTAAATCTTAGGAAAGAGGATATAATGTAAATTAAGACTGAAATTTAAGAAAGAAGATAGTGTGATAAGCTAACTACACCCTATCCAACAAGGGTATGGGGAATCTGTTATAATATTAATCACAACATCTATTTGTATGTTCGCGATGATTGTTCCCTAGTCAGCAATAGATGGTTCATAATTAATCGTCAACAAGTTTAGGTAGAAAATAAATTAGAGTTGGTGAACTCATTGTAGTTTCTACAGCCTAGTTCATGTATAAATTGTAGAATGTGTAATACAATTGATATGCTTTCATGTTCAATCTTCCTCTCTGATATGGTATCGAAGCTAGTGGAGATCAAACCAAGAGGAGTGTTTACAGACATGAGTGTATGAATTTACAGGGTAAGTTCCTCAGACAGAACACCAAAGGACACCGCTCACAAACAGATCACAGATCAATACACCAATATTTTTGACGTGGTTAAAACCCTCAAAGAGGGAAACAGTCCACGGCCTAAGCCAATGCGGCCACTTCAGGCAATTTATTAATAAAAGAATGAAATTTTACATAAGCTTCTCTCATGAACAGTTAACCTACAAATGACCCTCCATGCTCTTCAAATAGAGATCATGGACCAATCAAGTGTTAAGCCACGGATCAAGTGTCAGTAATACCGAGGAGAGAATGAACCATCGGATCACTACATATCATGACCGTCGGATTGTAAGTTACAAAAGTACGTAGTAAATAAACACACTTTACGTAACTCTATACTAGACCATGTTATACTTAACTATTTCCTATGTGTCGAAATATCCTAACATACCCCCTTAAGAACAACTTGGGATAGGATTGAAGGATTTACAAATATGACACAATAGGAGAAGGAAGGAGGCACTAGAGCCTATCCCCCCTTGTGACAACTTCCTGAACTCCAACCATAAATCGAATTTTAGTAAACTTCGCCTCTGTGAGAGCCTTTGTAAAGATGTCTGCAACTTGATCATCTGTTGAACAATATTGCACTTCAAGAACATGGTCGTGAATGAGCTTTCTGATGAAGTGCATGTGCAGTTCAATGTGTTTTCTATGCTGATGTTGGACTGGATCTTTGCATAGTTGAATGGAACTTTGATTATCACACCAAAGTGTAGTCAGATGCTACTGCTAAAAGCCAAACTCTGATAGGATCTGACAAAGCCACAAGGCTTCCTTACTAGCTTCTACGGCACCACGATACTCTGCTTCTACTGAAGAAAGAGAAATGGCACCTTGTTTCTTGTAAGCCCATGTAATAGGCCCTGAACAAAGAGTGAACAAATACCTGTAGTAGACTTTCGATCATCAGGATCACCAGCCCAATCGGAATCAGTGAAACCAACCAATAGAGGAGATGCTTCGGCACTGTAATGAATTCCAAACTGAACTGTACCTCGAACATAACAAAGTATTCTCTTAGCTCCTTTCCAATGACTTCACGTGGGTTTTTCATAAATCGAGAAATAAGGCAAAAATCAAAGGAAAGGTCAAGATGAGTATGGGTTAGATACAAAATTTTTCCTACAAGTTGATGGTATAAGGTAGCATCAACTTCAGGGGAAGTACAAGTGACTGAAATTTTGGCTCCAGACTAAAAGGGAGAAGGAGTTGGCTTACAGTCTTCCATGTGAAAATGGTGTAGAAGATCACAGGCATACTTGGATTGGGAAAGCGAAATACCTTACCTGGATTGAAATATTGGTGTATTGATATGTGATCTGTTTGTGAGTGGCGTCCTTTGGTGTTCTGTCTGAGGAACTTACCCTATAAATTCCTACACATGTTGTGGGATCCTTTCCATCAAACTTCCTCATATCAATTTTTGGAGTATGGTGGGTCTTTGGTCCAACATTAGAGTCTATGAATTCATGATTAACATTTCTTTTGTTCTCGTCATAAGTTTCCTTTACTACCCTTTCACCATTAGTAAGCATTTCTTGTAGAAACATTGTCAAATATGTCTTCAAATCTTCCATGCCTGTGTTCAAGCCTGTCTTCAAATCTATCTTCAAATCATCCATCTTAGATTATGTTACTTTTTGTGCAAGTGACACTTGTTTCACTTGGTCTCGTAATTTTGACATATCATGTTGTATTTCTTCCTCTTCTTCATGAGCCATGCTAGAGCTTTCAAGTTGCTTACTAGGTGTTTTCATTTTCTTTCCTCAGGGTATCAATTACCAATAATAATGTTTTACTATTCCCTTTGAGTTCCTTCAAACTAATTTTTCAAACCAAGCTTATGAAAAAATTTAAAAAAACTATGCACCTTTTTTCACTTTTTAGGAACTTGATATTGAATCTGATGTATCTCTATAATTTCAGATCATCCAGTTCTAAAATTGCAACCTGCAGTAGCCCTCTATGTCCTCTTTCCAATGCCACCATTCTGATCCAAATTGGATTCTCTAGGGAAGAGTTATTCCAAATCTCGCATAGTGACCTGATTATAGACTAGTTCAGTAGAGCGAACTTGTACAATGTGTCACGAGTCACTATTTCGACCTTTGGCTCTGAGAAATATATACAAGAAACCACAGTCTATCCTCTTTCTTTACCTTCTTACGAGATTTCAATCCGATGCTCAAAGAGAAAGTTATGACGATTTTCCCTAGGTCACCTGTTTGGAATGTAATTCAGGAGTCTACAAAAAGACCAACATCCTCAGATCATATCTCCACAAATATAGTGTGAAAAGCTCTAAAATTCAGACCTGAGGTTCAATGCAATTTCGTCTCAAATGATTTTTTTTAGCTTCTAAAACATCGCAGAAAAAAGTTATAGCAAAAATGCCACGATGACCTATTTGGAGCAGCGAAACCCTAGAATCCAAAGCTCTGATTCCAAATGTTATGAAACCAGCTCACAAAAAGATAGAAAAGATAGATCAATGCCTTAGAATTCAACTTCTTCGAGGGGGAAACGTCATCTACATTACATAAATGAACAATTCTTGTATGATTCAAATGACAAAACCTACTTTCTATATATAGGAGTCTAAGGAGTCACAATATAACCCAACTGACCTAACAATAATAATATAAAGCCACAAAATAACTATAGAGGGATTCTATGGGGCACAGTAATAGCAATATGGGGACAATAGGGGCACAACAATATTAATAAGGGATACAACTACAATAGTAATGGGTAAATCACTAGTATTATAGGGACCTAATAGAGATAAAGCCAGAGAGAATGAGAACTGAGGAGAAACCTAGGATACATCCCAAAAGTTCATGAATTTCTACACACGGGAGAGTTGGGTTGACTCAACATCAGGATGTTTTGATAGGAGCAAGGCCACCAAATCCATTAGGTAAGGCTAAGGGTTGTGGACCAATCACGACCATTAGCTACACAAGTGAATAGGGCCACCAAGGCATGCACATAAGCCTAGATATTGATTATCGACAAGTCAATGGTGAGCACATTTCAAAAGGGAGTGTGTTGACATAATCTTGGGGAATTGTGGCCTCCACATGATCCTAGTCATCATTGTATTGGTGTAGATGTGAAGCCACAAATATGTTAGCCAATAAGGCCTACCCTAGAGAAAATGTGAAGTGAGTAAAGTGTAACGTCTAGGTAACAGGACCCGGGTAATGGAGGATTTGCTAGTGGTTAACAATTTGTAAACTTGTTATATATTTATATGATAATATGTGGTTGTAGGATGGAAGATTTTATAGACATAAAATATAGCGTATTTTACAAATACCAATGCCATGAATGGGTTGGAAACCATTATACCATCATCAAGAAACAATTAAAATTTGGCTAAGGAAGCCACATTGAAACATTGATGATGTGGTGATTCTAATTCATTAGAAATTAAAATGGTCATCTATCTTAATCTAAAGGTAAAATTGCGGTAAGATTTTATATCACAACGATCATCTTGATGAGATAGATGCAATGGTGATGTCTATTTAGGGATATAATTTAGTTGAAAATATTGAAGTTTTTAGACCCAATCTCCATAATAAAACCTTGGATCTTGGGTCAACATAGTAGTTATCCTCCTTTTAACCCATGTTTTGTAGGGAATTAGCAAGGGTGTGTTATAGTAAGGTATCTATGTTTTGTAGTTCAAATGATGCCTAAATTATATGATGAGAAATATTTGGCTATATCTTATAGAAACAATGTCATGTATCATAAGGATTGTCAAAATGGATGTATGAGATGGTACCCTTATTTTGGAGGAAAACCACTGTGTTGAAATTCTTAAGGAAGATTTCTTTTTGACAAGCTCTTATGTTGAAATGAATATGACTCTCAAAATTGTAAAAGTGAAATATGAGCCTTTAAATTATCACAAGAGAAATTTATCAAGTAAACAAAAGTTGTGATGCGCCAAAGATATATGCTAAGTCCAAAATAACATCAAGAGATCTGAGAATCTGATAACCTCATCAAATGGTATACTATATTCCTATGGATAATTTATGGTTTAAAGAGGACCAATCGAATGAATTATATGCAAAGAAAGGAATATGAATATGAAGCCTAAGATTCAAACCTTGATGACAAGACGAAATTCACTTAAGCTCTGAGAAACCTAGAACATGACATGTACTATGGAGTGCACTATACTTAAATCAAGTTTAGAAAGGACTAACATGTTGTTGTTTTATAGATCTATTCTATGACCAAAATAAACACTCATTCTCAAGGGGGGCATCAAATTAGTTTCGAAAACAATTCATGGAATGTACCATTATCTTCTTCATTCAATGTTTTTTTTATACCCTTGTCAAAAGAAGGTCAAATATAATATTTTGTTTTCATCTCTAGTTTGATACAGAAAGGAATAATCGCACTGGTCCCTAAAGGATGAAAAGAAATTATTTTTAACTTGTACGTCACCCATGTATTACGTGAGTAACAATCAATAAAAAATGTTTTGATTCTCCACATCAATCTCAAAGGAATTAGCTATGAATACTCAGTGACAAAGAGATCATGAGCTAGAAATTTTGCTTAATATTTTAAAAGGGGGTTTGATAATACATTGAATTTTGACATAACAAAGTCGGAAGAGAAATATATATATGTGTGTGTGTGTGTGTGTGTGTATGTGTGTGTGTGTGGGTGGGTGGCTTAACTGATCTCTGTCATTCTGAAGAAAAAAAATTATGTTTAAAAGAATATATCAAGTTTTATGCTTCGTTGATATCTTTTAATATGAGATAAGTATAACCCTTCACTAAGAAGGAGCTACATCAGGAAGGATGAAATATGATCCTAGGTAATAATTTTGTTTTGAACAAATGATTTACCAGTATGAATCAATTTCAAGACTATGTCAATGTCATTGCTTACAAAAACTTTACATGAAGAACAATTGTGCATACAGCTAATCATGGGTGGTATGATGTATTTAAGAATGATTTGGGATAATTTAAATAGCTTGTGCATAAAGTGATAAATATGCAAAGTATTATATGTATTACTCTATTAAAATATGTGTAGCCATCCGAAATGAGATTATTGATCAAATTTGGATTTTTGAGGATGTTTCTTAATTTAATAAAACACCATTTACTGACATGAACCCTATGCTATTACACGTAACTTGTTGGAATGAGTTATAGGTCGAGTTCCTCTTCAACATGAAGGATGAAGTATTTTTAAGAAAATTAATTCATGTACTAAACTTGATGAAGTATAATATATTTGGGTTAAGGATATCAAAGCATGTTTAAGCCAATATTATGTGAAAATTGGTTGGTCTTAATAAAGACCTCTCATTGGAAGATCACTAATCATGATATATTTATTTCAACAATTGGGATTGTATCTGTTAACATAAAATGGACTTGCAACATAAAATAGCTATGAAGTATTCTAGGGTCTTAATATTTGAATATGCAAGTGAGAATATAGGGTTTAAGAACACTATCAAGTTAAAAGTCTATGATAAAGGGTTTATGGAAAAAAACCTAAGGATTAGACATTTCCACTGAAAGAAGAAACCCCATCTCTGACAAGGAATAACATGATGACAATGATGGTGTGGACAAGGTTGATTTGCAAATTGAATCCAAGAAGACTAAGATCAAGAGGGAGATGACATTTTCTCAAAGGATAAGTATTTTATATCTCTATTTATTTATTATTATTAGTATTGTTATTTTTATTATTAGTCTCTTATCTTTACATATCTTACTTAGTTGTATTTGTTCATCCTTGGCTTCCTAGTGAGGATTGCATGTACATATTAAAGGTTTCCAAGGCTATGGAAATAGAAGAAATTAATAGAAGAATAAAGTCAATCCTGTGACAAGAAGACTCGTGTTGAGAGAAATTGTATTGGATTAGATCTCAAACAACTCAAAGTTATGAACTTAATGATAAATGTATCCTTGAAACAAGAAGTCTAGCCCAGAAAATATTTATTTTTGTGCAAAAAACATGAAAAAACACCCCGAAAACAAAAATGTTGATGTTGCATCAACAATATTTTTTTTTTGGGTTAAAATTTCAAATTTTTTTTAGCATCAACATGAAATACAAAAAATTTAATGCAATAAGCATGGAGAAACAACCTAAAACTATAAAGTGTTGATGTTGCGTCAACACTTAGTTTTTTCAAGTAAAAATTCCAATTTTTATTTTAATAATGGCATAAAAACCAATTTTTTTGTTAAATAAATGTGAAAAATCACCCTGATGCCAAAAAGTGTTCATGCTAAATCAATTGTTTTTTTTGGTTTTGTTAAAATTATGAAATTTTTACCAATGGCATTAAAATGAAATATGATGACCTCGAAAACCTTAAAATTCCAACAGTTTTGGACAATAGCATTAAAGATATAAAATATCACAACTCTAATAAACCTAAAAATTCTAACAATTTTCAACTATGGAATTGAATATAAATATCATGAATCTTAAATGCCTTAAAATTTTAACGTTTTTCAATGATGGCATGAAATTTAAAATAGCATGACTCTAAAAAATCTTAATATTTTGAAAATTTTCAACCTTTGAACTAAAATTAAATATCATGAATAAAAACAAAAAATCCTAAAAATGAACATGTAAATCAAAGAGTCATTTTACCAAGAGTGTTTTAAAAAAAATATGAAAAATGTAACTCTTTAAGAATCTTACAACAAAACATGGTGATACATTCCATGAAAATTTTAAAAGTAAACCATCAAATTGTCACACAGTTTGGGTGGACTTTATCCATGGCAATGAAAACATTAAAATCAACCATGAAATTGGCATATAGTGGAGATGGACATGATCCATTATAAAGAAAACAAAAAAACAACTAACAAATTGGCACATAGTGGAGCTGATTTGCTAGCCAAGCATTAACATATCTCGTAACAAAAAAATAAATAAATTGAAAAAACAAATAAATAACTAAAAATGAAAAAAATAAATAAAATAAAATTAAAAATAATAAATAAAGAATAAAAATAAATAAATAAAACATAATAACAAGAGTTATAATAATAATAATAATAGTAATAATACATTAAAAATAAAATAAATGAAAAACAAAAACTAATCTCTCTAAACAAACATAATTAAAAAAAAGAGTTACAAATAAAACAAATAATTAATTAAAAGTAAAATAACATATAAATTAACTATTAAAAAAAAAAAAATATATATATATAAATATATATATATATATATATATATATATATATATAAGTTTAAAGTAATACAAAAAAACAAAAGTGTTTGCTTGGTTTCCCTTAGGAATCAAGTGGGGAGCCCTTCTTAGGAAATAAGGAACATGGGAAGGGGCCGGTAGAGTGGAAGACCCCACTCCCCTAGCCCTATCCACAAACTTTAGTACTGAGGTAGGGTTCACCTAGTTGATTCCCTTAATCGATGACACATGCTCTCACTAATTTTGGGAATCGACATGGTGAGTGAAAATGATTTTGTGAGAGAGAACACTATTTCTTTTTAAAAAATTTTAATCTTTTAAAATCATTTTTTTAGTTTTTATTTTTTTTTGTAAGCTAGGTAGGACCCTCTCATTTTCGAGTTTTTTACATGTCCGTTATTCACCCCATTTCTTGGGAGGGTAGCACAAGAATCGAACCCAAGATCTCTAGTTCAGTGAGACTTCATTTCCATGGCCATTGCCACTTGAGCTACCCCATGCGGACTTTTAATTTTAAATTATTATTTTCACAGTTAATTTTATTTTTTTAATATTTTTTAACTTTTAATATTTAATGTTTGATTTTTCCTTTTTTTATATTTTCCTTTTTATTTATATATTAGTATTTTTCGTTATTAATAGTATTATAGTTTTTAATTTGTATGATATTTTTTATTTTATTTTTTTCAATATTTTTTGAATTTTTTTTTTTTTTTCAATTTTCATTTTGTTTCATTGTTTTTATTTATCTTTTTGCAATTTAAAAAAAAAAAAAAATTGATTTTAATGGTTTATAATGAATTTTTTCTTTTCTCTTTTCGGACTTATTTTTTTTCAATACTTGTTTTTAATTTTAATTTTTTTACATTCTTTTTTAGTTACTAAAAAAATAATTTGGTTACTATATATTGTGAAGAAAAAATATATGTGAAGAAAAAATATATGAACCTGAAAAACTCTTAAAAAACAAACATCTCAGGAAGAAAAGAAAAGAAAGAAAAGAAAAAGACGAAGAAAACTTGAAAAATGGTTAAATACCAACATTTTAAAAAAATGTGCATACTTAAAACACAAGAAGTGTCAAAAATATATCCCCATCCGCCCCCCGCCCTGCCCCCCCACAGAAAAGAAAAAGAAAAATGATGTTGCATTAATGCTTTTCAAAATAAACATGAAAATTGCCAACACCTAAAAAAGATTATCTATTCTCAATAAATTAAAAAAATTAAAGTGTCAAAAGTAAGTCCCCCGCATAAAGGAGTTGATGTCAAATCATCACTTTTCAAAATCTATACAAAAATCAATAACATTTAAAAAACATGTTCATACTTAATACATAAGAAACTTTAATGTGTCAAAAATATGCTCTTCAAGAAAAGTGATGATTTTGAATCAATGCTTTTCAAAATTGGATGACCTTTTGCAACATCTAAAAAAATGAGAGCTCGGTACAGTTCCTGTTAAGTTGGTAACTTTGTTCTCAAAGGAAATAGATAGATTAATGAGATTGTTTTTGTTTTTTCGTTTTTTTTTTTTTTTGTTGAAAAGAATTCAGTTGTAACTTCCAAGATTAAGATTACTAGAAGTACAAAGCGAAGGATTACCTCAATAAGAGGGAGAAGACTATGAAGTCAAGAATCTCAAGTTTGAATTAATACTTTTTGAAGAGTGATATTGATCCAAATATTTACTGCAAAGTTATTAAATATGAGCCCTCTGATTTGACTACTATATGTTTCTAACAAGGGCTAAGGAACTCTTTTTCAGTGTAAGAGGGAGTTGATTGAGGAACTTGGTCTAATGCATTAATACCTAATATTGAAATTGTGGCATAATCTTGTTGAATTTTTTGTTGAGATACTTCATAAATTTGGCATGATGGAATATGAATCCAATTGGGCACCTCCATGATGACAAATTCGAAGAAGTCACGAAACTTTGTTGCTGAATCGACTAAATCTAATGATTGGCTCATTGAAGATCTGTTCCATGGATTTGCAAATTCTAATTGGGATGGATGTGTTAAAGACAAAAAGAGCACTTCTAGATGTTTTTTTAGCCTTGAAATCATGGATGAGTATGTTACAGACCTCTATTGCACTTAGCATGTTTGAAGCTAAGTATATAGTTGATTGTTTAACCTATTGTGAAATAATTTGGCTTTGAAATTTGTTTGTTGGGTTATTTGATTAGGTGCTAGAATCGACCATGTTATATTGTGATAATCAAAGTTGTGTGAGGATTTATCATAATATGGCTTTTCTTGACAGGTCGAAGCATATTAAGACCAAGTACCGGTATATCCTAGATTTTTCTCAAAGAAGAGTTTTAAAACCCAAATACATTTCTATCGATGAGTAGGATAATAATGTTTTGGCAAAGCCATTGTCCAAGATGAAGTTTTCTTTCTTCTAAGAGAAGTTTAGAGTGCCTAAGAATCCCTCTTCGAGAGAGAGAGCATTGAATGTATATTGTGAGAATAAAAATATTCCCTGCACTTGGTTGAGAAACCATGGTTTATTATCGGGAATAATGTAGGAATTTACAAGGTAAGTTCCTCAGATAGAACACCAAAGGACATCGCTCACAAACAGATCACAGATTAATACACCAGTATTGTTGATGTGGTTAAAACCCTCTAAGAGGGAAAAATTCCATGGCTTGAGCCAACACGGCCACTTCGGGCAATTTATTAATAAAAGAATGAAAATTTACATAAGCTTCTCTCATGAACAGTTACCCTACAAATGATCCTCCATGCTCTTTAAATAGAGATCATGGACCAATCAAGTGTTAAGCTACGGATCAAGTGTCAGTAATACCGAGGAGAGAATGAATCGTTAGATCACTACATATCGTGACCGTCGGATTGTAAGTTACAAAAGTACATAGTAAAGAAACACACTTTACCTAACTCTACACTAGACCAAGTTATACTTATCTATTTCCTATGTGTAAGAATATCCTAACATCCCCCCTTAAGAACAACTTGGGATAGGATTGAAGGATGTACAAATATGACACAATAGGATAAGGAAGGAGGCACTAGAGCCTATCCCCCCTTAGTGACAACTTTCTGAAATCCAACCATAAATCGAAGTTTAGTAAACTTCGCCTCTATGAGAGCCTTTGTAAACATGTCTACAACTCAATCATCTGTTGAACAATATTGCACTTCAAGAACATGGTCGTGAATGAACTTTCCGATGAAGTGCATGTGCAGTTAAATGTGTTTGTTGTGCTAAAGTTAGAATGAATCTTTGCATAGTTGAATGGCACTTTGATTATCACACCAAAGTGTAGTCAGATGTTTCTTCTAAAATCCAAAATCTGACAGGATCTGACAAAGCCACAAAGCTTCCTTACTAGCTTCTACGGCACCATGATACTCTGCTTCTGCTGAAGAAAGAGAAATGGCACTTTGTTTTTTGCAATCCCATGTAATAGGTCCTGTACCAAGAGTGAACACATAACCTGTAGTAGACTTCCAATCATCAGGCTCACCAGCCCAATCAAAATAAGTGAAACGAACCAATAGAGGAGATGCTTCTACACTATAATGAATCCCAAACTGAACTATACCTCGAATATAATGAAGTATTCTTTTGGTTTCTTTCCAATGAATTTCATGTGGGTTTTGCATAAGCTGAGTAATAAGGGCAACAACAAAGGAAAGGATAGGACGTGTATGGGTTATATACAAAACGTTTCCTACAAGTTGATGGTATAAGGTAGCATCAACTTCAGGGGAAGTACAAGTGATTAAAAGTTTGGCTCTAGACTGAAAGGGAGAAGGGGCTAGCTTACATTTTTCCATGTGAAAATGGCGTAGAAGATCACAGGCATACTTGGATTGGGAAAGGGAAATACCTTCCTTGGATTGCAAGACTTGAAGACTAAGAAAATAATGCAAGTGTCCTAAGTCTGTCATTTCAAACTTCTTTTTAAGACTAGACTTCACATGGTTGATAAGGTTGGGATCACTACCAATAAGGATAATATCATCAACATAAAGAACAAGAATGATAAGAGGCTTGCCTGCTTTCTTGGTGTAGATAGTATTGTCAGAATGATACCTAGAAAAGCCAGCTTCTAAAATAAAGCTATCCATTTTGGCATGCCAAGCTCAAGGAGCTTGCTTGAGACCATAAAGGGATTTCTTAAGCTGACATACAAGGCTGGAGTTTGCTTGTATAAAGCCAGTAGGTTGTTCCATATATATTTCCTCATGCAAGTCCCCATGCAAGAAGGCAGATTTAACATCCATTTGATGGACTTCCCATTTGAAAGAGGTAGCAAGGGAAAGAACGAGGTGGATAGAGTGGTGGATAGAGTTCATTTTGGCAACATGGGAGAAGGTTTCAGTATAGTCAATTCCTTCAACTTGTGAAAAACCCTTAGCAACAAGACAAGCTTTATGTTTATCAAATTTTCCATTTGGTCCATACTTGGTTCTGTAAACCCATTTGCATCTAACAAGTTTTCATCCCTTTGGTAGAGGAACAAGATCCCATGTATCGTTTGCCAATAATGTATGATATTACTCATTCATAGTTGTGTCCCAATCTGGATGGCCTGAAGCTTATGCAAAGATGTCAAGATCATAATTCATTGAAGCTTGAGCCAGTAAATAAGAGGCTCTATCGAGCTGAGAATGTGTATGTCGTTGATCTGTAGGATCACCGACAAGAGTGCCTGTTGCATCACGAGTAGCACAAACCCATTTTGGAAGTTGAGGAACTGAAGGAGGATCTAAAGAAGGTGGGGGAGGATTGTCATCCTCGCTTTCATCATCTGAAGGAGAAATATTTTCAAAAGTAGAAGAGATAGAGAGAGGTGGCACATCCACAGAACTAGGCTCATAGGCTGATATATTTCAACAAACTTTACATCTCTTCTAATGATAACATTTTTGGAATTAAGTGGAATAAGTCTATATCCTTCAACATCTTCATAACATCCAACAAAAATACAATTTTCACTTTTAGGTTCTAAAGATTTATGTTTCTCATCTGGAATATGGGCCCATGCTTCACTTCCAAAAACACAAAAGTGACTTACATATGGCTTAATTGAGATCCATGCTTCTTATGGAGTAATATTCTTTAAAACCTTAGTAGGAGTGTGAATTATTATGTAATTTGCATAGTTAATTTCTTCTGCCCAAAAATTAAGACTAAGTCCTTTAGATTGAAGCATACAATTAGCCATTTCCTTTAAGGTGCGATTCTTCATTTCAACTACACCATTTTGTTGTGGAGTATATGGAACAATATGTTGCATTTGAATTCCTTTCTCAGTGAAAAAGTTGATGAATTTATTGTTAACATATTCTCCACCATTATCAGATCTTAACTTAAGAATTTGATGTCTATATTGTTTTTCAACAAAGGCCTTAAAGGCCAAGAACATGTTAAATACTTCACTCTTTAGTTTTGAGAACTATACCCAAGTGCATTTGGGTAAATCATCAATGAAAGTTATGAAATACTTGTAGCCAGAGAATGAAACAACTGGAAGTGGTCCACATAAATCACTATGCACAAGTTGTAAAGGGGCTAAGGCATGCCAAGAGGCACGTTTTTCAAAACTATCCCGATGATGTTTTCCAAGTACACATCCGAAACAAATGCCATCTCTGCAAGATACCATTGGAAGACCTATCACCATATTTTATTTGCATAGATTCTAAAGGGAGTGATAGTTTATGTGACCAAATCGCTCATGCCAAAGTTTGCTCACTTCATCATTATGAGCAATAAATATTGAGGGAATATTTGATGACCCAAAGTTGTTAAAATTATACAACCTTGTAGGATCATCAGCAGTGCCAGTAGCTAAAATCTATCTAGGATCTCTTAGGTCCTTAATTACAACATCATGAGGTGAAAATTCAATGATTTTACCTTCACCTGAATGAGTTATCTAATATACAGATAGAAGGTTGTAGGATAAGGTTGGAATACATAATACATCATTAAATTGACCATTGTTCTATATGAACAGTTCCAATCCCTACAACACTAAGATATCTATCATCACCAACATATATATTTTTGGTGTTACAATCATTTAAAGAAGAAAACATGGCTTTGTTTTCGGCCATGTGATAAGAAGCTCCAGAAGCAATGAGCCACTCATGAGAATTAGAAGAAGAAGATACATTTAATGCATATCCAAACCGAGATGTTTGACAACCACATGTAGAAAGTGTTATTCTTGAAGATGAAGCTGAAGTTGAAGAGTGCTTCAAATGGATGTTATTCTTTTTCATTGCTACTTCGAAGGCTTCCATCTTAAAGAATTTGGATTCTAAGCGGCCATCCCAATTACAAAAGTGGCAATGTCGATCAGTCTTCTTCCCTTTGTTTTTATTTTCCTTATCATTTTGTTGAAATGATTTGTCATTTTGAGGCTGAAATTGCTTAGGACCCTTGTTTGTTTTAGGACCATTCCTTTTAGGATACGGCTTCTTAGGATTCTTTGAATTTGGTTGCTGCTGGGCAGCTAAGGCTTTCTTAGAAGAGTTTCCAAGATTAAGAAGACCAAGTTGTAAGATTTTTTCTTGTTATCGTATTAAAGAATCGAAAAAGGAATCAAAGGAATAGGACTTGTAGTTTTGTCCTTGAGAAATGAAGGCTTCTCTTGTAGAATGGAAGGTGGAAACAAACACAGAGTAGGTTGGTCACAACTTAGTAAGAATGGAATAGGTAAGGTTACCATCTTCTTTCTTAACCTTAACACCTTCCAAGAGAAGTCTAAGGGTCTTGAACTTGGATAGAAAATCTTCAATGGAAGAAAAATTATTGGGGTCCAATGTAAGCAATATATTTTTGAGTTGATGGGCTCTAAGTTCATTTTTAATTCCAAAAACATTAGTGATTTGTTTCATTACTTCATCAAGAGTATCAAGTTCTGCGATATGGAATCTAAGGTCTGGAGAAATAGACATCCCTATCAACCCACGTGCTTGATCTTACCTATTTTCCCATTTGGCTACCTTATCTTCATCTTTTGGTTTGGTTTCTTGGCTTGAGGCTATTCTGTAAAGAACTTTACTTCTAAGTAAATCCACAATGTAGGACCACCATTAGAAGTAGTTGGTGTTGTCAAGAATAACTTGGCATGGACTTTCCATTTTAATAGAAATTGAAGCTATATATGCTGAAAATAAGTGTTCCAATGGAAAGATCTTGAAAAAATAGGCTGACAAAAAAAAACAGCTCTGAAAACGGCTTCCAGATGAAGAAGTTATGGATTTTTGAAGAAAAGGTGTTGAAGATACTGACGAAGTGTGGGAATGTGCGGATATGAATGATAATTTTATATTTAAAAAAAATATATGCCCCCTTTCGAAACTTAATCTAAGAAAGTAGCATTGGACCAAGAATGACTTGAACTCAAGACCTCTATTCTCAACACGGACATTCAAGAAAAACAAACCTTACGGCTTGAAGTTAGCTTTAGCAGGAAACTATATATTTTCCTCAATGTTGTTGATTTTCCGAGATCACACTAAGGCGTAATGGAAAAGAGCATACGCATGAGAAAAATCCTTCCTTTCTATTCCTAACTCTCCTAGATTGCATAGAGTCATGGGGCAAAAATCATATGTAGAAATGAAAGTTATAGATCCGGTAATAAAAAAAACAAAGAGCTAAATAAATCGAAATAAACAGAGAGAAAAAAACTAAAAACTGCAAATAAACAATGTATACCTCCAGATCTTAAAAATGACGTAGCTAGGGCTACCAGAAACCTTTTCGCATGAAATGAAAGGGGTTACTCACTAGAACAGATGCTCCTAACACAATAGAGCAGTCCTCTTGGCCCGAAAGTAGTAAAAAATAGTAGATCTAGGAAACAACAGTCGGATGGAGTTCTACTGGCTTCAAATTTGGATCACCAACTATTTCTGGGAAAACTAGTGTCTATTCAGATTTGCTAGTCCCACTAAGATGGGTAGCTATCTTAGAAACAAACAATTCAAAGTAACTTGTGTTTTCCTTTATGAGAGATAGATGAGAGAGAGGCAGAGAGTACCAACCTCGGTCTTTTGCTTAGCTCCTTGCTTGTTTCCTCTCCCCTTTAATAGAGCTTTCGCCACTCCTTTCTCACTTGTCTCGCTTCAAAGAACACTTGTAGACTCAAAGCAGCAAAATACCATCAAAGCATAGAGATATCTAACCATAAAAAATGTAGAATCAGATGTACGTTAACCATACAAATGCATACACAAATACAAGATTCAGAAATATACAAGTATATGGAGGAAAACGCAAATATCTTTCTTGATAGAAGTAGTAGAAGAGAGGATTACAACCCAACTATCTGATCTAGCACCATCCTCCCAGCATGAATGCCCTCTTCACCTCATGAAAAGCTAGATCACCCAACAATACAATGCTTCACAGAGAAACCAACAACACTTCCTTACAAAATACAAAATTCCAGCCTCTCGATCTCTAGGATGAGGGATCCATATATAGATATTTGCAGGGGGTGAGTCAGCTTCTAGGAATTTGATTAGTTTCATTTCACTGATAGTTCTTGGTTCCAATTGGGTATTTCATGATCTCTTACTCATCCCTGGGCGAATTCAGAGAGGCAAGTATCATAGGAGCAGTTTCTAGAAGATTCTACGAGTTTCCACCTAGCAAATTACCTCTACCATTTGTCTACTCTCACTCATCGCACCCTATAGAAGGGTGTTTCAGTATGCATTGCACCCTCTATGTGTAACAGGTGAGATGCATCACACCCTCAGCATGGAGTAGTCTGTATGGTCCAGTTTTGACCAATTCTAAGCAGTTTTTCAGGGAGAACTTATGGGAAATGATGTAGTCAGTTGGCCTTGATCCATTAGGGTATGAAACAACAATTTTAGGGGTTTATAAGCCCTTGGTTTATGGACATATGTGATTGGGGTTGCAGTGCCCAAATATGTCTATAACAATTGCCCCCTAAAGCATGAGGTCGTAAATCTTCTGATGTTGGGTGAAATTCTTTATCATGAGGATCTGAGGTTTTTCAAACTGGAAGATGACTTGTAATAAGATACAATACAATACATTATCTTCATATTATTTTCATGATATAGTTGAGGCAGGCATTCCCATGCTCAACTTTATAAATTCATTTTTATGTACATAGCACAGACAATCGTCTATGTGGTAGACTGATGATTCTGGTAGAGCCATCATCCTTTAGCTTGGATGATTATCTGTGCAGCTATGGAGTAAAATTGATGTCTTTATTTTCCTAAATATATCACAACCCGGATGGATGAGACTAGATCTGGGGTCTTCAAACTCGTTCAATCTTCGCTTGAAGTACAAGTCGATCAATGTGAAAATATGTTCTGGTGTTGAACATGGAAAGACATCACCTGATTACTAGCCAATGATGTAAGCTATTAACAGGCGTGAGAGGAATCACCGATAATGATAATGACCCTCAAGGTACTACAGTACAATTCACATGGTGTGAATACATGAGTCAATGTCAAACACCATGCAAAATCTTTCGGTCGAAGGCTATTGATGTAAACCTATCACCAGAAGTGAGAAACTTGCCATTGAGGCATGCAAGCTTCAAAGTACTGAAAGGGTTGTTCCTATGTCAACTTCTTAGATAATGAGTTGATGTCGATAAGAAGTGACCCGTCGTAGGAGGGCCTTAATGAATCCCACGTCTATGACATGAAACAGAGAAAATTATTTTGTGGAGGTGAAAACGATCTGATGATACAAGTTTCAGGGTGGCGGTCATGAAAGAATGGAGCGTGAAGGTATTGCAGCAGATGAGGTGTAAGATGGGTTGGTGAATCCTCTGAGAGACTTCTCTTGAACATATCGGCAACACTGAAATGGATTGATAGCGTTAACCCCACAAATGGATGGTACAGAGGACCAATGGTGATATGACCGGTGAATGGAATAACCTAACCCAACTCA
Source organism: Pinus taeda (assembly GCA_000404065.3). NCBI lineage: Eukaryota > Viridiplantae > Streptophyta > Pinopsida > Pinales > Pinaceae > Pinus > Pinus taeda. The sequence goes on along the minus strand of APFE031695590.1, from coordinate 275,737 downwards.
ATCATGGTGATGGAGTGAAAGTGTCATGTTCAAGAGCAACCTACTACCAATGAAGTTTTTCAAGTTTTCTTCCCTTTTGCCCCAGTCATTTCTAACCAGTACCTCTTTATTGTTTTCAAGCTTGAGGAGGATAACATATGCTTGTTCTATCATTTTCCCTTCGGGTAAACCTGTCGCTATGTTTTAGCGAGACTAGCGACAGTGAAACTCGCTCTTGTTCGTATGGACAAGTTTGTCACTATTGTTTTAACAAGTTTAACAACAAAGATAACTTGATCCTTTTCAGTTTTAGAGAGTCTGAAAAGAGATGGAAAGGAAACTCCAGTTGTCCTTTCTTGTAGTATAATCCCTTAAGTCCGAAAAAGTATAAAATAATACGAAAGGGATGACTTTTCCGATCACTTTAGCGAGTCGAAAAAGACAAGTGCTAGATATTTTTGTGTAATGATCCCTCAGGTCCAAAAAGATTAAAATATAGAGGAGGGATGGCACTTCCAATCACTTTAACAAGCTGGAGAGGCCAATTGCTCAGTAATATTTTCATATTTTACAAATCTAGAAAGAGTTTAAAAGAGACTCATTTTTTAGGAACGAGTGATGTTTTCGGGTAGCAACTGGTTCCATGTAAGTTTGGAACTTTTCAATCATGCAGTGTAAAGAAAGTGGCTAACAGAATCACTCATCGCAGCCATTCCTCAAAAGGGTAAAAAATCAAGTGGAGGTGTATGATTGGCTAAAAGAGTGGATGTGACGATAAGAACATGACCAAGGCTCAAAAGGCTGATAGTAATGCAATCACAAAGGTTATTTTCTAAAAGGTGGATTCATTTTTTAATGAGCTTGAATCTTTGAAAACTATGCTTAGTGCTAGGTTTATTTGTTAACGAGCTAGAACTTTGCGGAAACATTGCTCATGTTAATAGTCAGAGATGTTCAATTCACCATTAACACTATGTTCTCTTGACGTTCATACTGCCTATTCAATTGCTCCATCAAATTGATTAGAAATGTAAATACATGCTTGAAAAATGAGTTAAAAACCAACACCTTACTTGAATTACGTGAACAGTAACATAAAAGTAGTTTTACCTCTCATTTTTACCATTTCATTCAAATTTGGGATTATTGGAGTTCTGGAGGTGGTTTCCCCCTTGATTTTCATCAGCTGATTCCAGGAGATTCGGTGGACTATTTTCGGCGCCGTCTGGACTAGGTAGGAGCTAACCCTGAGCTCTTCAATTGCATTATTTCCTTTTCTGATTCTGAGCAGCTTTTCCTATTTTTTTGGGCCTCATGCGTTTGAACAATTCATTTTCTCCCCATCACACCTACCATACATCGAAAGGTGTGATGCATACTGAGCTCGCCATTGGTTACTCAGTATGCATCCCACCCTATACATAGCTAGGGTGCGATGGGCGCATGGAGGAAAGTTTGTGCACTGTTTTTTCATGGAAATTTTGCCTGTTTTTGCCCAAATTAGGATCCTAATTCTTCCCTTTTTTGTTTTTCATAGATCCATTAGATCAAGATGGTCATTACATGGTGTGAATGTGAGCATGAAGAAGAGGATATGATTTCCTTACATGATCCAGGTACGATTACTACATTAAAAAAATATGGCTTGCTCAAATTCTTCCACATATCTAGCATGAGGCAACAAATCAATTTGTTGCAATATCTTCTCGATGCATGGGATCCTACCAACCAAGTGTTCCAGATACGAGGTAAATCCATCCCTTTGACAGTTGAGGATATCTACTTCTTGACTTGTTTATTGAGGCTTGGTGCCCCTCTCTCACTATCAGGATCCTCCCATGGCGGTGAATCCATGAGGGATTATATTCACCAGTTCTATAGAGATGGATCTTAGCTGAGCAGGGATGACAAGATTAGTATTTGAGATGTCATTGACCGGTCCTTGAGGACTATTTTATTCACCTTTGCTAGATTGGCTGGTAGCGTGGCTCTTCACTTGGCCATCAGGTCCTATATGTAGTATGCGCTGGAATGCCTTGAACCACAGGTATTCAACTGGTGTGATGCAGTACTTCCGGTTATAAAAGAAAAACTCACCAAGGTGAAGAATGGAAGATCCAAGAACTTTGGTTATGGTTCTATTCTGACCACTTTCGCCTTGGAGAGGATCCCACTGATGCAGCCACAGTACATTTCACTCGGACTTCTAGCACTGACGAAACCACGAATACAGAGATGGGTTGATCTTATGGCCACACACACAGTTGCAGATTTCATTCTCTGATGCCTTATTTGAATGGTTCAACCATTAGTATATGGTCTACACCGAGTATCCGTATGTTGGGATGGATTTTCGGGGTGACCCAGATTTGGTGTTGTTGACTGGGGAGCAGTGGGGTGTTATAGGTAAAAATATCTGACCATATCTCTGTTTATTACTATTATAATGTTCTTGTGTCTTTTAAATGTTATCAAGACTAATCAAACCCATATATTTGAAGATATTGGACCAGTGCGAGTAGCAGTGCGCCCGAGGGTAGCAGCTGCCATTCCAGCAAGAGAGGGTGTAGGGAGGGTTGTCCTTCGCGATCTGGACGTAGCCAAGACCCTTGCAGTATTGTAGGACCAGATCAAGGGTCTGACCATTGGTATTCAGGATGTGAGGACTGACAAGTTACCTCTAATATTACAACGCCATACCATTGGTGTGCCAAGTTGATGGACTAGGCTCTTACATATGATCACACAGGCGATGACTTGTTATCACCAACACCACTAGTCTAGGGTGCTTCTTGCATTTTTGAGTTTCTAGGTTGTATGATCGATTTTATCTTGGACACAAAACATTTTGTAAAACCTATAGATAGTTATAAATATTTTTGATTTTTGGAGTTTTATTTTGGTTAAGTTATATGATCCTGATGCAAATGATGATTAAAATACTTTTTTTTCTTATAAATGCTGCAAATGTCTATCTAACACATAATTTGCTAATGAATCAGTTAATGTGTTTAAGTTTCTAGAAATGTGTTGATATTGAATAGAATCAAACTACATTTCCAAAATCCTGACCCTTAAGAACATACGATAGATAGCTGGATTCCGAATGGAATAGATGCCAGTAAGTTGTAGGATGATGAGTTGTGATTCTAGCCTGAAAAACAAGTTAGCGTATGCCATGTGCGATGGCATCAGAGAGAAGCTCTATCAATGCATTTTACTTAGCGATATTTTTTGTTGATTGACCAATACATACCCCTCTAAAACTCACTAACTCATCACTTGGATCAAAAATGGCCCAAGCTGTAGAAGATAGGTTCCGTGTACTACGACTAGCTCCATCGGCGTATCCAACAAATGATTCCAATAGGTCCAACATTTGAAACAAATGTAAAAGTGGATTACCTAACCAAAATGAACACTTAACAAAAAAAAAAACGCAACAAAAGCATATGAAGAGATTACTACACTTAGTCAAGCATAGTAACGCTTAAGATACAACCCGTTTCAGGGTTACAACAGTGGAATCCCATCATAATCTACTAGCTCGTAGGATCCTTTTGCTAATACTCGCTTAATAATGTAGGGACCCATCCATAATGGTTGGAACTTACCTACTCCCAATTTATTAGATTCCTGATCGTAAAGTAAGACCAGGTCACCTTCTGAGAAGACACGGGGTTTGACATTCTTGTCAAATTGCACCTTGACTCATTTCTTATGAGCTTTGTTAGCCAAGGCGGCATCATGATGGGTTTCATCCAATTGGATTAGTTCCAAGAAACGAGCCTCTTCCTCTGAAGTTCTGGGGAGAAGGTCAACTACGAGCTTGAGAGATGAAATTTCACACTGAACCAGTAAGATTGCTTCCAGGCCATACACTAGCTGAAAGGGTTTAAATCAGTTGCATTTCTCACCGATGTCCTATATGCCCACAAGGTCGAGTATAGAATTAGGTGCCAACTCTATTTCTGGACTCCAGTCATCCTTTGCAGCATGCGCCTTAGGACCTTATTGATGGCCTCAACTTGTCCATTAGCTTGCGGATAATATGGAGTAGAACTGTTGTGGGACAATCCTAATTTGGCAGCTAATTCAACCATCATGTGATTGCAGAAATGCGATCCATGATCTATGACTATAGCTTGTGGAACACCAAATCTAGAGACTACATGATTGAACAAGAAAAGAGCAGTTGTTTCACCGTTGTTGTTTAATGTAAGCATCGATCCGGCCCGTTTTGTAAAATAGTCAACTGCAACTATGATATACCCATGCCCCCCGGCCGAGGTGGGGTTACATGTCATGAAATCTATGCTCCATTTGGAGAATGGCCCAAAAACAACTACTAGATGCAAAGGTGCCAGTGGTAGTCTGGTTTTGCGGTTGAAGATTTGACAAGCATGGAAACTTCTGACCGTGACTATGCAATCTTTGAACATTGTTGGCCAGAAGTAACCTGCTCATAAGATCTTCTACGCTATAGCGTAACCAGATTGATGCCCCTCACACGCGCCTGAATAACAATCACTCAGGACATTTTTAGCCTCCTCGTGGGTGAGGTACCTTCGCAGAACTATATCGATACCTCGACGGTAAAGTGTATCATTGACGATCATGTAGTATTTTACTTGGTATCGAGTACATTGTTGTTCAGAGCATGAGATATTAGGCTTGTATGTCTAGGTTTGGAGATAGATTATTATATCTCTATACCACGGATCGCTCAACGATATAAGAAACAAAGATTCATCCACGATTGATGCTTTTGATGTTGAATCGTTGGATGGTGATGGAAGTCGCATAGTAACTCCGCAAAAACTAGAGATTTATTTGATTTTGATTTTATGAATTCCAGATCAAACTTTTGCAAAATGGCTATCCATTTTGAATATTTACCCCCAAGTAACTAACACGATAGAATGTAAGTCATAGGGTTGCAATCTGACGAAATGGTAGTTTTGTGAAAGAGGATATAATGTTGAAATATCTGTACTGCTTGAACAGCTGCAAGAGCCAGCTTTTCGACATAGGAGTACTTGCTCTCTGTATCATTTAAGTTTCAAATTAACTAATAGATAGGATGTTCGATTCCATTGTCTTCTTGAACTAAAACCATTGCAATGGTCGTATCTGTTGCAGCTAGATACATGTTAGAGTCTTTCTAATAGTCAGGAGCATACATTAATGATGCTTTTATTGGGGATTCCTTTAGAGCATCAAAGGAAGCTTGCGAAACCTGATCCGAGTTAAAGGGCACTTCTTTTTTCAAAAGATGCATATAACCTTTAGAAAGTTTGACGTAATTTCGAATGAACCTCCACAAAAGGTTCACTTTCCCTTGGATTTTTTTAATCTGAAGCAAATTTGAAGATGGACGCATATCGATCATTGCATAGACCTTACATGGGTTGAGTCAAATCCCATCCCTAGAAACTATGAAACCTAGTAAAAGAACAGAATCGACACAAAACACACACTTGTGTGGATTGAGTCATATCTTGTAGTGTCAGCAACGTAGAAATATGGCTCTCAAATGCTGCAGATAGTCAGTCCGCCTTCGTGAATGAGCTAGTAGATCGTCGAGATACGGTTGAATGATGTTCTTGATATCGTGGAAGGCGTAGTTCATAGCCCTCTGAAAAGTTTCCCCTGCATTCTTTAAACCGAAAGGTAGTTTACGGTACGTTAATGTGCCCCACGAACATATAAATGCAGTATTCGACTGGTCCTATAGGTGGATATTTATTTGATTATATTGGTCCTATGGGTGGATATTTATTTGATTATACCCAGAAAATTCGTCCATGAATGAAAAGATTTTGCATCTCGTGCATTCATCAATTATCTGGTCGATGAAGGGTGTAGGGTAGTTGTCTTTTGGACAAGCTTGATTTACATCCCTGTAATCAACACAAACTCTAATCGTTCCTTGCTTTTTCATCACAGGAACAATATTCGATACCCAATCAGTTAGAGGAATTGGGTAAACGAAACCAGCATGTAAAAGTTTTTCAACTTCTGCCTTGATGGCAGCAGCTTTCTTCGGGTGTACCTACCGAAGCCATTCTCGTACCAGTTTGAAATATGGATACATATTTATTTCATGTTTAACGGTGCTTGAGTCAATGCCTGGCATTTCTTCATATGACCATGCAAAGACATCTCTGAATTTGTGAAAGAGAGCGCAATATATTTCCAGTCCTAAAGAAGAGCAAGTTTTTCCGACATGAATATTCTCTACAACATTTGGTTTGGTTGAGATATTTATGGCAATAGTTTCTTCAATATTGGACAGATTTTGCTCGGAATCCACCATATTTACAGTATTTGATAGAAAATAAAAAACTGAAGGATGATTAAGGTCGATGGAATAATCTTCATTGTAATCGGAAAGACGGGAACGATGGTGGTAATCTTCCCATGATGCCTCTCCTATCATCATTTCTTGAATGATTCCTTTGTCTGTAGAATGTACATGTGACCAAGGATTTGAAGAGGTTCCATATTCCTTAGACCTATCTATTCAAACACTTGATAAGCATTGATTTGGGTTTGCCACCTAGGCCAAGAAAATTGATTGCTACAATATTTCTATTGGGGTTGGAGGCAATACCTTGCGATGATCCATGTTAACAAAATTATTGGAAATATTCTGAATCCTTGTGGATATAGAAGATACCATATTGCAGGTTTCCACTGTGGTCACTTCCGCCAGATTATTTGGAGGCGGTAGGGCAAAAGTACCCATTAAGGTAGCGTCTTTTAGGAGTCCTACTCCGATATTTTGAAGCGATTGAGAGCTTCCATGGATCATTGAAATGCTTCCCATAACTTGTGAACTATTGGGGAGGAAGGTTTGTTGGTCAACAATTGTAATTCCTCCTTAGAAGGAAAATGCAATATTTCTAAAATATGTTGACACAACAGCAGCCATAGCATAAATCCAAGGCCTTCCTAGTAGGATATTGTGATCGAGGTTTCCATTGATAGCTTTGACAGTCAATTTCTACTGTTTTCCCCCCAATTCAACTTGCAAGTTACTTAAAGTCCTGTACGGGGTGTACGTTCATCCATCAAATGCTTTTAATGTCATTGATGATCTTGACAAGAGTGGTGAGCCTAATTTTTTCTAGCAAGTCATTGACATAATGCAGGTAGACGCCCCCTCATCAATGATTGTTCAATGAACAATTTTGTTGAGGGCTTTCACTTGTACAAGGAAAGCGAGTTGAGCCGGTAATTAAGGTTCATATCCATTATGATTAAAGGCCACAAGATTGTAATCTGCTCGGTCAATCCCACCTATTGCTGATAATAGAGCCTGCTTTTGGGAGGGGCAATTTTGCAGTACTTCAAGTGTCGACATAGTGGACGACGATTGGGTTAGATCCTCTACTATATTATAATTATGTGTTTATTGAGCATGAGGATTAAATGTTGATTTGTGTACTATTCCCTTTGGTGGCTTTATTGTTAGCTCAGGAATGATGGGTGGCACAACCTCAGTTGAAGTTGTTGTCGAACTACTAGGTTGATCTGCAGCCTTGTTGTTTGACATCTGTGGATTCCCATAATCTTTATTCCTTGTTGATATCAAAGCATCATTTTGGTATTTTGAAATGGAAAACATAAGCACTTGGGATGGGGAAGCATTGTCGCTAGCAACCAGATTGGTTTCTGGGTTTTGAAACGGATCAGTCAACATTGTTGTGGTAGTTGAAGTCTTTAAAAAATTTGTAACCTCAGCTCGATGTGGACAATCTCTCATCCAATGGTCCTCATCGCATATGATACATGGCCGATTAGGCTTATTTTGCCCAAAAGGGTTTCCAGAAGATTTTTCAGGAGTCGAATCTTCCTGTTTCTTCTTTTTGTTTTTCCCTTTCTTCTTGCCCCCTGGTTGCTTCGGTTCTTTGCCTTTGTTGGATGACATGGCATTAACCTCCAAGGCAGGAAGTTTGTCATTTTATTTTTTACTGGAAACTGCAAGGGCTTTACTAGATGGGGCCTTTGCAGTTTGTGTACTTGAGGTGTCAATCATGCCGTCGCTAGCATGAAAGTCCCTGTTCGATTTAGGAGGAGGAGGAATGGAAAAATCTGATCTAGGAGCATTAGGAATTTTTTCATAGAGCGTGCTAGACTTAGTATAGATCAAGTCTAGAAATTGTGCATGAGCAATAACTTACTCTTCAGTGACAACTCCTCCTTTGGCCACATCTTCTGTAATAGAAGGTAACAACAACTTAATAAACCATTCAGCTAGAAGTTGATCAGGAATATATGTCTTTACCATTCGATGACGACATCGCCACTCATGAATATGATCAGATATGTGAGTGGCTGTTGTTTGTTTAAAATTGGTAAGGAGTTTCGTTCCTATTTCGTACCTTATGGGTAACTAAAAAGGTGGTGGAAAGGGCATTAAAGTTATCAAATGAAGCTTTAGGTAATTCGATGTACCATTTCATTGCTGGACCAGTTAACATTCACTGAAAAAGGTGAAGCCTAATCGAATCATCATTGAGGGTGTTGGATGAACACCATAGATGAAAAGTCATTACATGATTCAATGGATCTTCACCCGGGTTTCCATTAAATTTAGGAATATATGACAAAATTTTATGAGGAATCGTTGGCCACGAAGGGGTGTTAGCAATTGGATCATTTGTTAGCCAATTTAAATCTGGTAATTCTAAAGTTGCTACGAAAGGCAACTGTTGATTCAGGTTTGGTGAAGCATATGTAAGATAATATGGGATATCCTATGCAGTGGGTCTTTGCATACCAGCATAATGTATTTGATGTTGATAACTTTGATAAGGTTGATGGGCATAACCATTATAATATGATTGTTGGTAACCATTTTGAATATACGACTGCCCATTACCTGCAAAGCTTTGTTGCTCAGGTCCTCGGTAAGCTTGCTGGAATTGTGGCTCTTGATATTGCACCAGCCATGGCTATGAGACCATTTTCTGTTGTCCAATATTGGATGTTTGACCAATATGAGGGGTGATAGTACCCGTTTGAGCCTGAGTCGCTTCAGTTAAGGAGCCACTAATCGGCGGTTGTGATTGAGTCGCGGAGACAAGAGGCTATTGTATTACAACCTGAGAGACTTGAGGTTGACATACAACAGGTAGCGCTTGTACTTACGACATTGTCACAATAGCCGGTGTAGTGGGAATGTTCGACACAATTTGATTTGGTTGCATTGAATATACAAGTCTTGGTTGTTGAGGTAGTATTGGCACCCAACCATTGGATGCAATTCGAGCTTGACCCGAATTTTGTTGTGAACTCTCACATGGTTGTTCTCCTAGAGGGAACAATGAAAAGGCATATTGCCTCCCATATGGCAGCAATCCAGTGTTCAAAGGGTAAATTGGTCTTTGGAGACTAGACTACCCAAATTGATACTAATGTGAAGGATCAATTTGTTGAGTCTCAACATAAGAAACTCCAAATAAGATTCTAATCGGACAAATAGGAACAGACCATGCTATTGAAACAGTCCTTGGGTGGATTCCATCTAGTGGTTGAGAACTAGTTGGGACAGATGGTATACCAGCGAATATTGTTGGAGTAGCAGTGGGAAGTTCTGCTACTACTGTGTTAGATGACACAGTCCTAGATGTCGATGGTTGTTCAGAGATATCAAGTCTATCCAAAGGATTTCCTAGCAATTCGACAGGAACTTGTGATGAAGGATGATCAAAAGAACTAACTTTTGTAGTAGAAGGATATAGGTAGATCCTAGTTCCAAAATGCAATGGGGTACTGGATGGAAGATCCTTCGCATTCTCTTCTATAGCAATTAGTCTAGGTGGAAGAGGTAGACTGTCAGGTCCGTAAAATATTTCTGATGCTGGAGAAGGTATAAACTCTATAGCGACAGATATTGGAGGGGTAACACCTTCCGAATCAGCCCTAGATGGAGCTAGTTTAGGAATAGAAGTGTTTATCATTACACTAGGATCAATTCTAATGTCCTCTTGTAACTGCAGAACTTCTTTTGTAGAGGCAAGGATAATAGAAATAACTGGAGTAACTGGAGTCTCTAATGATGTTGAAACACAAGTTTCAAATAAACCAGGAGACTTTGACCTAGTTAAACAAGATCGCTTGGCCTGGAATGGTTTCATTTCTAGATTCGAAGATGGTTGACTCGTTATTCTCTGTGAACGACAGCGTTTTGATTGACTTTCTTCCACGATTGCGGATTACTTGATCAACTCAAAAGTTAAAAGGGGAAAATGTTATTCCAAATTAAATGAAGTTTATGACACTTTGACACAACTTTATTTTTCAATTTTTAAGAGTCGAGAAAAAGCTAAAGATGACTCTAGTCACCTTTGATTTTTAATGAGCTTGAAGTGACAAGTGCTCAGATGGACCTTTTCTTTTAAGGATTCTAAAAAGGAATGAAAGTGACTACTCTGAAAATCTAGATAGAGGGATTACCAAACCAATCACAAAAATGAAATATACACATCGGTGGTAAATTATAGAGAAATTACCGAGGACTTTACATATGACAGTCAATCTTCCTGAATGTTGTGTTCAGTACATTGCGATCGATAGGGTGGCAAACATGGCTTCCTAAGGATAAAGGATATCAGCCTATTGTGGTCTCCCAATATATACTCAACAGTACGTGGAAGCACAAGTTTGTACTGGCACTTGTCATATCAAAGAGGAGGAATCACCCAACCTACGATGAAAACTATAGTTACCAGTATTTACGATGCTAGAATACGTCTCTAGCCTAGACTTCTAGATGTTGTGTGTTAGGTTCCAAAGCATTTTTATGTTCATTGAGGCTTATTTTACAATTGATCTTTCTTAAGAAGTTTTCCTTTCAAGGTTTGCCGCATGATGTAGATGTACAATTCCTAAATATGCAATCTAAGATGATAAACAGTTGTTTATTTTCTTTTAGCAATTAAAATCCTAGCTACTAAGGAAATAAGAGTAAAATTCTTTCAACATAGAGCAGAGAGCACACACTAAATGCACTTTTCATAAATCAATTTCCGCATGTAGTCTAAATGCAAATGCACATGCATGCATTTTTTTTTCCATTACCTTAATGTGAAAATGACAAAAAGAAAACTAAGTATACATCTAAACTACTTACTTTAAAGTGACACTTTAGCAATTTCTTTTCAGAAACGAAAGGAAGACTAAGACGACACTTTCAATTTCGAATGGAAAACTATTTTCGACACTTCAAATAATTGACAATTCAAATCAAATACAATTGCAAAAGTACAATCGACTATATAAAAGATCAAGACTTTACTACACTCTTTTTCTTGATTGAAAACGACAGTTGCGACACTTTTGAATCAAAGGATGATAGTTCGATTACGCTACTATTTGCAAAGGAGGATTGTAAATGATGAAAAATACATAAAAAAAATTCACAATTCCTTATCAATGGAAGTGAAATAATACAAAGGAAGAGAGTTTCAACATTGATATACTGATCATAGACAACAAAACTACTAAATAGAGCTGAAAACAATGAAGAAAAAACCAAAATCTAGAGAGAGGAAAAATATCACTCAATCATCGCACCTGTCCTTAAGGGAAATAGAGATGGATCTCACCTGCAGCACACGGGAGGTGCGATGCATCCAGACTGCTAATGAGGGACAGTACGATGGCCCAGGGACAAGACTGAGCTCAATTTTCACCCACATTTTGTAGCTAAGTTCAGGAACTTCGACTAAGCTTATGATATGTAGTAAACACAAAGTATAGGGACTGATCTAATGAGGTTATTTTAGCTACCACCAAGGCACTTAGGATGTTTGCAAGTCAGATGTTAAATTCATAAACCAACCCAGAGATTGACTGAAGTAGTGTTGGTATACTTTGCAGTTGCATAGCAAAAGAAGTTCGAAGGCTAGCTGGCTTAACTTCAGGCTTTGTCTATAGTTTATAAAGCAAACAACAGTAACAAACAAACAAACAATTCGCTCTCCAGTGGAGTCACCATTTTGTTTCTGGGAAAGCTAGTGTCTATTCAGATCTGCTAGTCCCACTAAGAAGGGTAGCTATCATAGAAACAGACAATTCAAAGTAACTTGTGTTTTCCTTTATGAGAGATAGATGAGATAGAAGCAGAGAGTACCAACCTTAGTCTTTCTCTTGGCTCCTTTCTTGTTTCCTCTCCCCTTTGATAGAGATTTCGCCACTCCTTTCTCAGTTGTCCCACTTCAAAGAACATGTTACATTGGCAACCAAGGCCAAACTCCATGTGGGTCAGCTTATTTATGTCAGCTGATATTTTTATTGGATCCCTCTCGTCGAGAGGTGTAGGATTGATCCAAAGATCATCCGATTCCGATAAGTATTTATGGAGATATGAATTTATTTTGTTTATGTAATTATTATCACGCCGACCAGCACTTGAGTAGGCTCAGAAGCCCAATAGACGTGTCTACTCATCATCTATGTTTTAGTATAAATTGGTGAGGATTTGAAGTCATTTGAACACACATTCTTCAAGTGATCTCCTCCTCTCCACGTCTTGGGTTATTGGTGAAGGAGAGACACTTAGAAGAATTCGTTGACCTTGGATGATGCCCTAGCTGCTGTACGATGTTGAAGGAGATCCAACGCTGTTCAAGAAGCCCTAATACACAGTCAACAAAACAGCCCTAAGTCACAGTTAAAGGGAGGCTCTATACACTGTCCATGAAGGTCCTTAATTACGCAGTAATTAGACTCTATAACACAGCAAGGAGAGGCTTTAACGCTGTCCAAGATCTCCATTTCAGGAAGCCCTAATGATGACCTAAACACAGTCCTAAAGGAGGAGATACAACTGCTGTCTTAGAAGTGCCCTTATGCCCTAAACACAAGCCTTATTAGAGGCCTAATCAACTGCCCTTATACGTTGTTTATGGAGGCTCCTATACGCAGTCCCATGTGCCCTAAACACAGGTCAAGTTACGCAGCAACAACTGCCCTAATCTGCTGTCAAGAAGACACATACGCAGGTCAGAAAGGCTCCTTATTGCTGTCACAAAAGGCCTTATACATAGCCCTCCTAACCACAGTTTGTGAGGCCGTAATCAGAAGGTTGAACCTAGTATTACAGCGTGAAGGATCTGTGTTGATTTCTTGTAGGTAACAGCATGACAAATTAGGTCTGCTGGCAGCATGATGTATGGACAACAGCACTATACAGGCAGAAGGACAGCAAGGGAAGCATGATGTACATGATGCATGGGCAGCATGCTGTATGTGATAATGGACAGCATGATAATGGGCAGCATGATAAACAACAGTGATAGAATGGCATACCTGTAGCAGCCCTATCACAATAAACAGCAGTGATAAAATGCCATCTGTTAGAACAGCATGATGATGATGATGCACATGGGTATGGGCAGCATGATGATGGATGAGATCACGGACAACATGATGCATGGGCAGCACAGTGATCATGAGCAGCATGATGATGCTGGATGCAGCATGATGGTGCTACACAGTAAGGTGCAGCAAATGGACGAGATGCTGGACGATGATAGGTGAAGGAGTCACCTTGAGAATCAGTTGAAGCAGAATGTCTTCAACTGATCTCATCATGATACGAAATGATCT
>APFE031695590.1:200288-257115 GCA_000404065.3 Pinus taeda | reverse complement strand
AGCAGAGCCAACAGAGCTGAGCAGAGCAGAGCTAGCAGAGCAGAGTTGAGCAGAGCAGAGCTAGCAGAGCCAGCAGAGCAGAGTTAGCAGAGCCAGCAGAGCAGAGCTAGCGGAGCCAGCAGAGCTGAGCAGAGCAGAGCTAGCAGAGCCAGCAGAGCTGAGCAGAGCAGAGTTAGCAGAGCCAGCAGAGCTGAGCAGAGCAGAGCTAGCGGAGCCAGCAGAGCAGAGTTAGCAGAGCCAGCAGAGCTGAGCAGAGTTGGGCAGAGCAGTGCTGGGCACTGATGGCCGAGATAGTACAGTTGGACATATGGATCTCCGGATGGAGTTCTCCCTAGTTGAGAGGGAGTGTTAAATTGGCAACTAGGGCCAAACTCCATGTGGGTCGGCTTATTTAAGGCAGCTGATATTTTTATTGGATCCCTCTCGTCAAGAGGTGTAGGATTGATCCAAAGATCATCCGATTCCGATAAGTATTTATGAAGATATGAATTTATTTTGTTTATGTAATTATTATCAAGCCGACCAGCAACTTGAGTAGGCTCAGAAGCCCAATAGACGTGTCTACTCATCATCTACGTTTTAGTATAAATTGGTGAGGATTTGGAGTCATTAGGACAGACATTCTTCATGTGATCTCCTCTCCACGTGAAATCTACATTGGCAATGGAGCTGCTACGCACAACAATAATTTCTACGTGATGCCCTTAGCCACAGTCAATGGAGGAAGAGCCACAGTAGCCGCAGTGAGCCACAGGAGCCGTAGTGAGCCGCAGTAGCCGCAATAGCCGCAGTGAGCCGTAGGAGCCGCAGTGAGCCACTGTAAGCCGCAGGCTTATCTACGCAGTAAACAGGCCCTAACCGCAGTCTCAACAGGCTTCTATCTAGCCCTAATCCGCAGTCAATGAAGTCCTAAAGCCGCAGTCAATAGAGGCCTAAAGACACAGCTAAGGAGAGACATCAAGAAGGAGCCCTAAGCCGCAGAAAGGAGTCTTAACATAGCATCAAGATGCCTGGAAAGACAATGTGTTTGCTGTAGGTGACAGCATGATAAAGGAAGCTGTTCTAGGCATGTTTTAAGGCCTGTTTGCAAGGCTGGGAAGCCACAGTCATAAGGTAAAGGAATGTGTTGAACAGATCTGCCCTAAAGCTCAGAACAGATCAGCGTATATATACAGTTGGGTGCTAGAAAGTGCTGACAGCAAAGTCAAGTTCTTGTAGGATAAAAATTGTTGCGTTGATGGTGTTTGGACGCTGGTTGATGAAGGAGATACACAGTCAAAGGAACGTTGCCTGTAGAAGCCTAATCAGAATGAACCTGTTCATGCAATCAAGGATGCAAGAATTGCAGTCATGTATATTCGTTGCAGTCATGGTTAGTAATGACAAGTATGGGTTGTATGATGAAATCAGGAAGCAGCATGATGCATAGGCAACATGATGAAGATCATGGGCAGCACAGTAATGTATGAGAGCATGAGCAGCATGATGCAGATCATGGACAGCATGATGTTGTATGGGATCACGGACAACATGATGTATGGGCAGCACAGTGATCATGAGCAGCATGATGATCATGGGCAGCATGATGGTGCTACACAGTAAGGTGAAGCAAATGGATGAGATGCAGTTGAAGCAGAATGTCTTCAACTGATCTCATCGTTATAGGAAATGATCTATGCTTAGATCTAGATAAGTCAAAGTGTTGCCTTCTATTGTAAATGTACTCTCTCTCTCTCTCTGCTGAACTTTGAAGATAAAAGAAGATTTGATCAAAGGGTTTCCCCACACATTGTGGGGTTTGTCCCTGGCTCGCGCCATATCTTGTGTCCTCTTGTCTTGGCTTGTCTTCTGCGTTTTATATTTATGTTCTATCTGCAGTTTATCATAATGCTGATGTGATTGCCAACTGTGAAAATTTAAATAAATTGCTCTAGCATAGAACATACCTAAATTTAACAGAACACCTGTAGAGTCACAGCAACAAAATACCATCAAAGCATAGAGATCTATAACCATAAACAATGTAGAATCAGATGCACATTAACCATACAAATGCATACACAAATATAAGATTCAAAAATATACAAGTATATGGAGGAAAACTCAAATAGCTTTATTGATAGAAGTAGTAGAAGAGAAGATTACAACCTAGCTGTCTAATCCAGTGCCATCCTGCCAGCATGAAAGCCCTCTTCACCTCATGAAAAGCTAGATCACCCAACAATACAATGCTTCACAGAGAAACCAACAACACTTCCTTACAAAATATAAAATTCCAGCCTCTCGATCTCTAGGATGAGCGATCCATATATAGATATTTGTAGGGGGTGAGTTAGCTTCTAGGATTTTGATTAGTGCCATTTCACTGATAGTTCTTGGTTCCACTTAGAGATTTCATGATCTCTTACTCATCCTTGGGCGAATTCAGAGAGGCAAGTGTCATATGAGCAGTTTCTAGAAGATTCTGTGAGTTTCCACCTAGAAAACTACCTCTGCCATTTGTCTACTCTCGCTCATCACACCCTACAAAAGGGATTTTCAGTATGCATCACACCCTCTATGTGTAACAGGTGAGATGCATCACACCCTTAGCATGGAGCAGTCTGTATGGTCCAGTTTTGACTAGTCTGAGCAGTTTTTCAGGGAGAACTTCTGGGAAATGATGTAATTAGTTGGCCTTGATCCTTTAGGGTATGAAGCAACACTTTTAGGGGTTTAGAATTCCTTTTTTTATGGACATATGTGATTGGGTTTGCAGTGCCCAAATATGTCTATAACACCAATGGATGTGGCCCTCAACTTGGCTCTAATACCATGTAGAAAATTACAGGGTAAGTTCCTCAGACAGAACACCAAATGACCTCACAAACAAATCACATATCAGTACACCAGTATTGCTGACATGGTTAAAACCCTCTAAGAGAGAAACAGTCCACAGCCTCAGCCAACACGGCCACTTCAGGCAATTTATTAATAAAATAATGAAAATTTACATAATCTTCTCTCATGAATGGTTACCATACAAATGACCCTCCATGCTCTTTAAATAGAGATCATGGACCAATCGGATGTTAAGCCACAGATCAAGTGTCGGTAATACCGAGGAGAGAATGAACCGTTGGATCACTACATATCATGATCGTCGGACTGTAAGTTACAAAAGTACATAGTAAAGAAACACACTTTACCTAACTCTACACTAGACTGAGTTATACTTATCTATTTCCTAAATGTTGGAATATCCTAACAAATATTTTCCTAATTACTCCCTTAGGTCATTCAGTTTGACCGAGAAACCTTTATGGTTGGGTAGGTTGGCTATGAGGCTTGGAGTCATCCCTTAGGTCATTGTCTTTGACCGAGAGACTAGTGGTCTTGGTTAGGGATGATGATTTTGAGTACTCTCCCTTGGTCATTATATTTTACTAAGGGACAATATGGTTCGGGAGTTTGGTACTTTTTATATTTGTATCAAGATTCCTCCCTTGCTTCATGGGCTAGAAGAATTTATAGTTGAGGAGATTGATATCAAGATAATGATTCCTCTCTTGGGTCATGGACCAAGATACCTTCCTTATAATCATAGATATGGACCTTGTGTACTCCCTTAGGTCATTAGGTTTGACTGGGACATCATTGGTATGGTCAGAGAGTTTTGATATTGATTACTCATTCAAGTCGATTTTCTTGATTGAAACACTAGAGGGATGGTTGAAAATATTGACTTTGAATACTATATAGCATCATGGTGCTTGATTGAGAAACCATTTCATGTGATTGGATAGTTTTTCCTCATGGAAAATATTCATTGACTGCATGGTCAATTGGGTTCTAACCTTGATTCCATTGGTTCTCGCTTGTGGGATTAATTTGATGGTATAAACCTTTCCTTATGAAGGGAATTGTACATACATGAGAGGGAATGAAAAGAAATTCCCTCAGTAATATGGAGTTTTGAGAAAATTTATCTATGATTAGTATTTTCATTGTCAAAATAAAAGGATAAATAATTTGTCATATAGCTATCCAAGTCAGCCCTAACTTGTCAAGTCGGCCCCACTACTTGAAGCAGTTTGACCCATGGTCAAACCCACCTCTTAACACTCCTTTATATTCGAATTCATTGTCTCCCAATTAGGAATCATCATCACTCATTCATTTGACCTATCTAGCAAGGATATATTCTCACATGTATGAAAAAAAAAATATTTATCTCTATGTTGACCGGTGAGTTTTAACTTCTATTGACTAGCGTTGACTTGAATAGATTATCTTATGTTTTACCAAGTTGTTGATAGTGTATTAAAGGTCAAATATTTTGTGGAGAGTTTAATTTTCATTAACAAAGTCTCTTCTCCTGTTCTAAGCATTGACTAAGGTTTGATCGAACCTTTTTGTCAAATTGCAGGTTCAAATTTTAGCCCTTTAGCCAACAACGACAAGATAAATTTTGGGCCCTTGACCCAAATTTGATCAATGAGTAGATCATTAACCTTTTTCTCTCCATTGACTAATTTTTAGCTGGCATTTAATGTTTTTAATAATTTAACTTTGACTAGAATACTTTGATGTACAATTTGGGTGATTTTCTCTCCCTCTCATAAGGAGGATTACTAGGTTTCCCCCCTTGTCATGCAGACTCTACAACTGTGGACAAAAGTATCTTCCCTAGGTCTAGTAGACTAACCTAGAACAATAGAAACATAAATAAGTCGATGTTTTCCTTAAATTAAACAGATAATGGGATGAAGCCTACCTAGAATTTGTCGTGTGATTTTCCCCTTCCTTGGCTTTTACACTCCAATCATACATCTGATCGCTATAATTAAAACCTCGAAAATTGAGCAACATGAGCCAGTGATCTACAAGACCTATGTAACATCATCTAATCATTTTATTCAATATATCAACATGGAAATAAAATACATTAAATTATAACATCATATATAGGAAAACAAAGAACTCTTTTCATGAATAGAAATGGAGTGAGTTTCAACCAAAAATAGGTGTTGATATTGTAGAAGAGCTCCTCCACAATGACTTGTGCTTTCCTTGCCACAAAGTGCACCGCTAGCCCACCTAGTGCATGGAATAATATCTCTCACAATAGCAACATAAGGGTAGAACCAATCTCAAAAATCCCACAACCACCAACCCGGTGCTTGTGGAAAGAGGTAAATATATAGGAAAGGGAGGTAGTTTAGAAACTCCTATCTATTTACCAATATAAGATTGAGATCAACTTGAGAAGGGAGGATGAGCTTAAGGGATAAGAGGTGAAATCTCCAAGGTAGGAAGATAGGATTTCAAGTTCTTATCCACGGTAAATGGTTGGAACAACCTCTGTAAGCTTCTAGAAGAGGAAGCTTCAGGATTATTTGAATTTATGGAATCAGTGCACCCTGATAGTTACAAAGGGTGCACTGCACAACACCTTGAGAGAAGGAAATATTGCACTACAACGCAGTTTCTTAGTTATGCAGGGTGAATTGGGCCTTAAAATCAATGAAATAAAGCAGTTAAGGGAAAAAACTCAGGGATTACGGAGAGTCATGCTTAGGGGTTTGTGCAAGGATGATGAAAACAGGTAAAAGGATGTTGATTGATCTAGTCAGTAGGCCTATTGACCAAATGTGAAAAAACATCCTATAACAGATCCCCCCCTAAAGCACAAAGTCAGAAATGGCAACTAATGACTGAAGTGCTTTACTTTGTGGCAAGTTAGGATCAAGAACAACTAGCAAGATCATCATCCATTAAAACACATTTACATTATGATATTTTTGCTGAGGGAGGGATACCCATGCTTAACACAGAAGCTAACATTACATGTACAATGACCAAAAGACGTATCCATGGATGAATGATGGTGGACCCATGACTGGATGACTACCTATATGATCATAGCCGTCATATGTTGTGATCTTTTATTACTCCTGAAATCATAGCCCAGATGGATGAAACTAGATCTGAGGTCTTCTATCTCATTCACACAACCAACCAATGTATGAGTCTAACCATGTGAATTAATGCGCTTAAGTCGAACATGGTAGACACCATTTGATTACCAACCAATGATGTAAGTAGTTAATAGATGTGAGAGAAACCCTCAATGATGTTAATTGATCTCAAGGTACTCTAGTACAATCCATATGGCGTGAATGAATGAATTGATGTCAAACACCACACAAAATATTTCGGTTGAAGGCCAGTGATATAAACTTGTCTCCGAGAGTGAGGAAAGTTTCCATTGATGTATGCAAGAACTAAGGTACCGAAAGCGATATTTTTAATTCAACTTCGTGGATAATGAGTTGATGTCAACAAGAAGTGACCTGTCCTAGGAGTGCCTTGATGTATCCCCCATCAATGACACGAAATGGGTATTATGATTTAAGATATAATGATTAGAATGATGTTGATACAGAACTGGATCAGGAAAATCATACATGGAATGAAGGATTAAGAGTATTGTAGCATATATTAACTGAATTATTTCTCTTGAATAATGTGGTGACACTAAAATGGAGTTGGCAGCATTGACCCAAAACCAAAACAAAGGATTTGAAAAGGTATGATAAACTAAAAGAAAAGAAGATTTCCCAACCCAACCACCACGAAGATGAAGTGGAAGAGTTTCATGTTCAAGAGCAACTCGCTACCATTAATAAGTGGAGTATCCCATTTTTCTGATTTCCCCAACCATTGCTGGCCAATACCTCCTAATTTTTAACAAGCTTGAGGATGATAACATATGCTTAATTTGTAATTTCATCCATCAGATGAATCCCTTGAAGTATGTTTACGGAACCTTGAGAAGGAGTGGTTTGGTCCCATCATTATTCACCCTTCCATCTTTTTTTGATTCTTTTATGAGTCCAACGAAGGTCTAAATCAACATCTTTTTCATGTTTAGAGATTTTGAAAAAGAGGCTAAAAACAAAACTCCAAATATTCCATTTTGTAGATAGTCTCTTAAGTCTAAAAAGGGAGAAAATAATACTCATTAGAACCTATTATCGATGTTCGACCAAGGTATTCCTTTTTCATAAGTATTCTATCTCAATTTGGAAAATGGTTAAATTTATGCTGAGTAGACATCTCTTCATTTACTTTAACGAGACTTTCGAAAAGAAAACTTCTCGACAATCTTTTCATATTTAGGGAGTATAAAAAGAGATGAAAGAAAATTCCTCCTAGAGGAATGAGTGGTACAAATAATAGCAACTGGTTCTGGTCATGATGGAACTACTCAAAACACACAAAGGTCATGAGACTAACTAATAAGACCACTCATCGCAACGGTTCCTTAGGGAAGGGTAAAAACTTAGTGAAAGTGTATGATTGGCCAAGTATATGGTGACAATGGAATGACAAAACCAAGGATCATCTAGAAAAAATAGGCCGATAACAATGGCAATAACAAGAGGTAAAGTGGGAATGGTTTCATTTTTACACAAGCTTGAAACATGGGAAATTATGCTGGAAATTGGTTTCATTTTTACACAAACTTGAAACAAATGGAAACTATGATTGATATGATTTTGCATGCCCCCAGCATAATGATTCAATTTGAGGTACATGCTCACCAACCTTCATTTCAGTCACCCATGTAGACTATTGGTTACTAATAGGTGGAGAGAATGAAGGTTCATTTCTGAGATCAAGTGAAATACTCGACTAGGAATTAACCTTTGGTGAGGAAGATACCACTTGCACATTTGGAAGTAGGATGATTGGCAGTCAAATCAGGGATAGACAAATGAAAGTTGATCATTAGTCACAATCCTTCCATCACGTAGGAAGCACATCACTCGAAAGTGTGTGGATACAACAACATTCATAGTATAAACATAGTCTCACCCCAGGATGAAATTAAAGTCTAAAGGGTCCATGACGACCATAACATCAATACATACAGTTTTTCCTCCTAAGGTAATAGTAAACTTAGGAAGGATCCCTAAGGTTTGATTGGTTCTTGTACTAAAAGCTAAAATATTCGGAGCGGTGAACAAAACTTGTGGGGAACCCAAATGTTGCCAAGTAGTGGAGGATAGAATACTAACAGAAGCTCCCTCATATATAATAGTGTGATGGATATTCTTATCATAACCATTTACCATGATCCTAAAGAGAGTATAAGAGGGGAAATGTGGTTCTGTAAATAAACTCCAATCAAAGACAATGGCCTGTTTTCTTGGAGGGGATTTCACGACAATGGGATAAATTCCCCCCTTTCTAGTAGAATTAGAAGAAACAAGAAGGACCTGAGCGATATTATCCTCAATCTCTACAAGAAAAATATGATCGACTAAAAGTGGAATCAAGTCAACAATTTTTTCATCCAATGGTTGGTCGGAAATAGACTCATGGGGTTTAGGCTCAAACAGAGTGGGATTGATTAGAGATGGATTACAACCAATCATTTCATCAACTAGTGGAGGATTGGGAGAAATGTTTTGATAACCAACCGAAAGACGAGGCTGAGAAGATGTAATGTTTTCTAACACTTTTGAGGCTTCATCCATATAAACACAAAGGTGAATAGGGTGATTCCCTTCACATAACCTACATGGAAACTTTGCTTTACCCTTTTTATTATGGACCTTACTATCACTAGTTGAAGGTTTTTCATTGGCATGATCTCCAGAGGCTAATGAAAAATGTTGATGTGAACCTGTGGACCACACTTCAAACACCTTGGGAATACCAAGATAATCTCTTAGAGGGTGATCACCCTCACAAATATTGTGAAGGAATTCAAATCTGTGGGTTGATTGGAAGATATCTCCATACTATTCGCATTGGTAGCAATGCTTTTTTTGGTTCCCCCTTGCTTGGTTTTATTACTCTTCTTCTTATTCTTCCCTTTCTTCTTCTTCTTCATTTCCTAGTTACTAGAATCAAAACTTTTAGTAGGAGAGGAGGAAAAAAGGGATAAAGAAACAACATGTGAAGAAGGGAAACTGTCAACTTTAGGATAAACTTGAGGTTCATATTGTTCAAGTGGAGGAGAACCTGGTTGAGGTGCAGTTTGGACATTTGAAACCATAGTGGTGAAAAAAAAAACTTGAAAACCAATGGTAATTCCTAGAAGGGACAAGGTTTCCATACTAAGAGGACCAATATTTCCAAAAGAAGGAAAAGGACTAGGATTCCTATCAGAGGGATTTCCTTGATTGGTAGACTCAGGAACTAGTGCCATTAGTCTCAACCTAAGATCAACCAAGGTGTTTTCCATGGTAAGGATGTTGTTTCATGGTCAATAAATTTATTTTAGAAATTAAATACATAAACAAAAACAAAGATGGATAACTAGGAAAAAAGGTTTACCAAGAAACTATGAATTCTAGTATACCACCTTAGAGAACAAATTATTTATGTATAGGTAGGACATCTCCCCAAATGTTGTTCTCGGTGTATCACAGTGTACAAGGAAACCAACTTAGTTACCTATGGAAAGGATAGAAACCTATGGTGGATTTCCAAAATATACTCAGTGGTATGTGGAAGTGCAGTCTTTAGTAGGGTTGTCTAATGGATAAGCATATAATGAGATCATTCCCATATACTTTTCATGTGTGGAGCTCCATCCAATATAACCTATGGTATGTGGAGAACAATATGGTACACTTATGTACGTGGAATGGGATATCACCCCCAGAATGCAACGTTGGAAAAAACAACAACTCCTACATTTAAAGAAACAAGAGAACATCTCTAACTTAGACCTTTAGGTGTGTCGTCAAGTTTCAGATTCTCCTTAGGTTAATTAAGATGAATTTTAAAGTTGATCTTAAATTACTTTTCAATTTCGAGGCTCAAAACTCTATGTCACCTGAACACACCTATGATGCAACTAATATTGCAAAAATAACTCTTTTCATTTTCCTTTTAACAATTAAAATCCTAACTAAGTAGGGGAAGAAGAAATCAATCAACAATGCAACAAACAAGAGATGCAATAATCGAACTCTTAAACTTCATTATTACAATAAAAATAAAAACCCTATTTGCAATGCATGATGCATAAGATTTCTATTTTGGAGTGCACTTAATTTTTAGATGAAAACTAACATATTTGTCTAATCATTGATAAAAGAAACCATTCAAAACAATGACTAAAACACTGATTCTTTCAATCACTCAATGATCAAACAATCTAGTTTCATAATGACCTAATGAAAAGAACAAAGTAAAATGTAGATAAATTCTTATTGAAGACACTAAAAACAAAAACAAAACAAGATGGAGGCTTATGAGAAACCAAGACACACTCAAGGACACAAGGAGGACCCATTGATAGAAAGTCAATTAGAGAGAAAATCACAAAAGGAATTTTTTTGCATCAAACAAGGATCAATGCAGGTACTCAAAGAGATAGGGTGCACTAAAATGCAGGGGCAGAGAAGGATAGGGTTCACTACAATGCATTTTCTTCATACCAAGGGGTGCGGTGATCAGCAGGTGCAATATTATGACACAAAAATTTCAATTAAAAATCAATGAAAGTTCTTTGTAGGTCTAATCAGGACTGAGTGAAACTATAAAGATCAAAACAAGAGGAAAAATGGGCACTAAGGGAAAAGAAAATGACCAAGGGATTGAATCAATCCCCATTATGGTCGCCAATTTGTTATGAAAAATCAACGATTACAGATAGAATTATCTTCCCTAGGCCTAGTGGATTGACCTAGAAAGATAGAAATATAAATAAGTTGATGGTTTGCATAAAGTAAATAGATAACAGGATGAAGCATACTTGGAAGTCATCATATGTTTCATTCCTTCTTTGGCTTGCATGCTCCAATCCTAGCTCTGATTGCTATAATTAGAACCTGTACAATTAGAAAACACAAGCCAATGATCTATGAGATCTATTTAGCATCATTTAATCACTTTATTCAATAGATCAAGTATTGAAATACATGAAATCATAACATCATATATAGGAAAACAAAGAACTCTTTGTATTAATAAAAATGAAGTGATTTACATCTAAAAGTATGTGTTGATCTTGTAAAATATCTCCTCCAAATTGACTTTTCCTTTCCTTCCCACAAAGTACACCTCAAGTCACCCTAATTTGTGGAATAATATCGCTCACATGAGCGACGTAAGGGTAGAATCAATCTCAGAAAGGAAACCCCTTGACTATGGATGGCTATAAATATGTAGATGAGGGAGGTAGTTAATGAATTCTTATCATTTTACCAATCTAGGCTTGAGATCCACTCTTGATGCGAGGATACGCTCAAGGGATAAGGGATGAAACAAAGGTAGGATAGGATCGGATTTAAGACTTTTATCTAAGGTAAATAGTTACAACAGATCGTGGAAGCTTCTAGAAGAGGAAGCTTTAGGATTCTTGTATACTTTCCTAAATTTCTAGACTAAACACACCCCCAATGTAGGGAAACTTGTAGGTGATCAAAATAGGATCATAGTAGGAGAACCTGTAGGTGAACGTAGGCGAATGAAGGGTAAGGGTATCTTGGGCCTAAAAATGACTAAAATGAGGCATTTTTAGGAAGAAACTAAGGGATATGAGAGAGGAATATATAGGATTTTGCGTATGGAGGAGGACAAAGTGGTCAAAGGATGTGAATGATCCTCTTTGATGGCCTATTGATATGATGTGACAAAAGGGCCTATAACAAATTCCCCCCTAAAGAGAAAAGTCAGAAATGGAAGCTGATGAATGGAGTGCTTTACATTGTGACAAATCAAGATCAAGAACAATCAACATGATCATCATCTATTATAAAACATTTACATCATTACATATTTGTTGAGGGCGGCATACCCATGCTCAACACATAAGATGAATTATATGTACATTGATCAAAAGACATATCCACAGATGAAAAATGGTGGACTCATGATTGGATGATTATCTACAAAATCATAGCCATCATACATTCTGATCTTGTATTACAACTGAAATCATAGCCCGAATGGATGAAACTAGCTCTGGCATCTTCTATCTCATTCACACCACTAACCAAAGTTAACCATGTGAATCAATGACATGAGGTTAAACATGGTAGATAACATTGGATTAGTAGCCAATGATGTAATTTATTAACAAATGTGAGACAAACCACCGATGATTTTAATGGATCTCAAGGTACTATAGTACAATCCATATGGTGCGAATAAATGAGTTGATGTCAAACACCACATATAATATTTTTGTTAAAGGCAAGTGATGAAAACTTGTCGCTGAGAGTGAGGAAACTTGCCATTGATGTATGTAAGAACTAAACTACCAGGGGATGTTCCTAAGTCAACTTTCTGGATAAGACGCTTATGTCGGGAGGAAGTGACTCATCGCAGGAGGGCCTTGATGTATCCCCCATCAATGACATGAAACGAGTATCATGATTTGAGACAGAATGATCAAAATGATGCTAATATGAAACTGTATCAAGAAAGTTGGATATGCAATGTAGGATTAAGAGTATTGTAGTAAATATTGACTAAATGACTTTTCTTGAACATACAACCACACTGAATGGAGTTGGTAGCATTGACCCAAAACTGAAAATGGAGACTTTGAAATGGTATAATAAACCAAAAGACATGCATATTTCCCAACCCAACAACCACAGAGTTGAACTAGAAGAGTGGCATGTACAAGAGCAATTGGATGCCATTAAAAATGGAGTACCATGTCTTACCAATTTCCCCAACCATACTCGTCAATACCTCTTTATTTTTTAACACGGTTGAGGAGGATAACATATATTTGATCTTTAAGTTCATCCTTTGCATGAATCCCTCTGAGAATATTTAACAAACATAGAGAAGGAGTTGTTTGGTCCCATCATGAATGATGATTCCATAATTGTTTGATGTTTTTACGAGTTCAGCGAAGGTGAAAAATTGTTATATTTTTCATGTTTAGGGACTTTGAAAAAGAGGCAAAAAACAAAAATCGAGATGTTCCTTCTCATATATAGTCCCTTATGTCTGAAAAGGTAGAAAATAATACCCAAGATAACCTCTTACCCATCTTCAACTAAGGTATTCCTTTTGCATAAGTAGTCTATCTCAGTCTAGAGAAGGGTTCAACTTATATTGAGTAAACATATTTTCATTTACTTTAACGTGTTCAAAAAGACAAGTGCTCGAAAATATTTTCATATTTTAAGTTTGAAAAGAGATAAAAGAGGATGTTAGAAGGGTACCTTTTTCATGAGTTTAGAGAGCTCGAAAAAGTGATAAGTGTGCTCCTCGGTCAAAATAATATGTTCAAAACATGAGAAAATACGTCAAACCACTGTTGACTTGCTCAGAACATCACAAAAGGGATTAAAAATACTTGTTTCATAGTAAAAATAGGTTGTAACTAGGTGAAAACATTAAATACGAATAAAATAATGGAAAAAAAGAACCATAAGTATTCAAAATGACTATTCATCTTTACCATTTCACATTTACCTTCAATAGTGAGATTTTTGACTAGTTTTTCCCCTCAACCTTCTACAGTTGATTGTGCTAAATCTAGTGGATTGTTTCAAGTACTATCACTTCTAGGTAAGATATAATACCATTCTCTTTGAATTCATGGTTTCATTTTGTGATTTCATGCTAGTTTTTTGTGTTTTTGAGGCCCATGGCATTCAAATAACTAGCCCTAGGACTAACGCAACCTCATATAGTCAAAAGGTGCATTCCACCTAAATGAAAATACACTACAGGGAGGGGTACAATGTAATGTCTATCCTTATAATGGTGCAATGTGCACAAATCCAAATTTTATTTACAAATTTCCCTTCAAAATGTTTCAATTTTCTTGCATGGAATAGATTCTAATGAGTCTCTTCTTGATGTTTCATATCTTCATTAGTACACAATTCCCTTTATTTGGAGAGAACAAGAATATGAAGAACAAAATTCAAATGCAGCCAATGATCCTATGACTATCCAGGCACTGAAAAACTACGGATTGTTGAAATTATTTTGGTTTCCTGGTATGAGGAAATAGATGGAATTACTAGAGTATTGTGTTCACTCATGGTATTCTCAAGCAAAGGAATTCAGATTCAGGGAATATCTTCTTAGGATAACGGTAGAGGCCATATATTTTCTTATAGTTTTATCCATGAGAAGTTCCCACATCTCTCTCCTAGGTGGGAGAAGGGGTGGAGAAATGGTGAAAGATTATATTGACACTTATTGCAGACCTCGAGCCAAGCCAACTAGGGATGGAAAAATTGGCATAAAATATGTGACCCATTTGCCTTTAAGAATGATCTTATTCATCATCTATATATTAGTGGGTAACTCAACACTTCGTGTAGCTAGCAGATCATATATGTGGTATGGGGTTGAGTGTTTCGAATCAACAATATTCAATTGGAGTGAGGGAGTGTTGTTGAATATGAAGGAAAAAATATATAAAGATATAGTGGGAAACTTTAGAAACTTTGCATATAGTTCCATCTTGGTCTATTTTTCTCTAGAGCAGGTTCCTCTACTATAACCTCAACATATTACACTTGATCCCATTGATCTAAGGGTTCCATGGATGAGGAGGTGGATAGATCATATGTCCCAACATGCAGGTCCATTGACAATCAGTGTCTCACTAGCCTTATTTGGATGATTGCATAGACAGTTCATTATGATCAATGATTATCCATATGCAGGGATGGGTTTCATGATGGACTTAACCTCATACTTTGTGAGTGTGAGCAATGGGGTGTTATAGCTAAGATATTTCAACCATCTGAAGGTTTGAAGTTTTACAATTATTTTGTGTTTCTGATGTTTCTAAGACTAAAATATTGATTTGTGCACGTAAATATTGGGCCTCTTCGACCTATAAGTGCTTCATTTCTCCATGATGTAGGAGAACATCCACAGGAGGTAGTAGTACCATTACAGGTTGTTGCAGTAGAACAAGATGCACTACGAGATATTAATGTAGTTGAGATCCTAACAGAGGTGGAGCACTAGATGGAGTGGTGGACACATGGGATAGATGAGACCGCGATCGATTAGATTTCGATGCAACTTCAACAACACACTATTTGAGTTCCTTGACATATTGGTTGACTACTGGGCAAGATAGCTCATGAAGTGACATGTGATCAGGAGCACTTTGATTAGTCTACTTAGATATTTGCATGTATTGCTTTATATGCGGCATGAGGCCATATGTGTCTCCGGTACAAATTTTGTAAAACCAAACTTTATATATATCTATCTTCAATTATTTTTTTGTTCCTATTATAATTTCAATAGATATGATGTGTATTGAAACTTATTTACATTCATTGAAAATGTCTATCTAAAACATGATTAACAAGAACATATGTCAATGTGTTTAGATTTCTAGAAATATGTTCACATTGTATGAAATAAAAGTGTCTTTCTAGAAGGCGAACCATTAATAACATGTGAAGGGTGCTATGAGTTATAACCGAATAAACATTAGTGACTTGTAGTACCATAAGTTGTGAGTTAAGTCTGATGACTAAACGATGGATAGCATGTGAAATAGCATCGGACAATACTTTGAACATTGCGCTTTACTCAGTGATGTTGTTGGTAGAGCGACTAATACAAATCCCTTGTAAACTTAGTAACCCACCATTTGGAGCAAATATAGCCTATGCTACGGAGGATAGGTTCCAAGTACTACAACTATCACCATCAACATAACCAAAATATGGTTCAAGGGATGTCAACATATGGAAACCAAATGAAAATGGGATCAACAAAAACCATAGGAAACTATGAAGGGAAGCACTACGAACATACTGAACACACCTATATACAGTATGTACATAGTGCACTACGCATGAGATCAAGCATAATATTTCTTAAGGTACATTCCATTTCTAGGTTGTACTAGTGGAACTCCATCAAAATCGACTAAATCATAGCCCCTATAGAAAGAACACTCTTGACAATATATGGACCTAACCACATAGGTTGGCACTTTCTTGGTCCTAACTTATTAGATTCTTTATCATATCAAAGAACAATGTCTATTCTTGAGAAGAAATGAGGCTTGACACTTTTGTCATATTTCACCTTAGTACATCTTTTATGAGCTTCATTAGCCAAAAACAATGTAAACTTTGAAACAGGAACTATAAACTCAAAACAGGAACTCTGGGAAAAAGACACCAAAAAAACATAAAAAACGGTGCTAAAAAGGAAAAGTGTGTATACTAGAACGATGGTTTTTTTTTAGGGTCAATTTTGAACATGTTTTAAAAATGGTAGTGAAAACGGAATTTTTGTGCAAAAAACACCCTGAAAATGAAAAGTGTTGATACTAGAACGATGGTTTTTTTTTTACTGTCAATTTTCAACATTTAAAAAAAATGCTAGTAAAGACGAATTTTTATGTGCAAAAATACAGTTGTTTATGAGGAAAAAAGCACACTAATGCTTTTGGTAGAATAAAATTTTTCTTTCCTAAGTATAAATTCAACATGTTTTAGTAATGACCATAAAGATAAAATTTATTGGGATCTGAAATACATTAAAATTCTATTACCTCAAATCACCCCACCACCCCCGCGGGTCGTTGGGACAACGGGGTGGGGTAGACGACTGTCTGGAATCGCCTTGCCATCCCCATGGGCTGTTTGGCCACTGGGGTGAGACAGAAGGTTGCAGACAGCCTATGCCCCAACACGACGGCCCAACGACCCACGGGGGTGGTGGTGTGATTCTGGAACCGCCCTGCCAGCCTCCCCCTCACCCCGGCAGCCCAACGACAAGCAGGGGTGGCAGGGTGATTCTAGGAATCACCCTGCCATCCTCGCAGGCGGTTGGACTACCGAGGCAGGGCGGAGAGTTGTAGAAAACCTTCGCCCCACACTGGCAGCCCAACAGCCCACGGGGTTGGAAGGGCAATTCCTGGAATCACCTCGCCACCCTTGCAGGCTGTTGGGCTGCTGAGGTGGGGCGGTGGGCTGCCAGAATCACCACACCACCCTTGCAGGCCATTGGGCTGCCAGGGTGGGGTAGAGGCTACTCGCAGCCCTCCGACCCACCTTGATGGCCCAACGGCCAACACGGGTGGCACGGTGATTCCTGGAATCACCACACCATCCCAGTCTCTGCCCCATCCCAGCAACCCAACTATTCGCGAGGGTGGCGGGGGGATTCCCGGAATCACCCTGCCACACCCGTTAGTTGTTGGGTTAGCGAGGTGGGGAAGAGGACTTCAGACAGCCTTCGCCCCACCCTGGTTACTCAACAACCTGTAGGGGTGGTGGGGAGCTTCTCAGAATCACTTTGCTGCCCCCGCGGGCCGTTGGACTGCTGAGTGGGGTGGAGGGATACGGACAACCTCTACCCTACCTCGGAGGCCCAATAGCCTACGGGGCTGGCAGGGTGATTCTGGCAATCACCCTACCACCCCCGTGAGGCGTTGGGCTATAAGGGTGGGCTGGAGGGCTGTGGACAACCTCCGCCCCGCACCGGCTATCCAACGGCTTGCAGGGGTGGAGGGGTGATTCCCAGAATCACCCTGCCCTCTAGCCCAACAACCCTTGGGGGTGGTAGGGTGATTCCTAGAATCACCATGCCCCTCAGCCCACCCTGACAGCCAAACGACCCGCGAGGGTAGCAGGGTGATATCCAGAATCACCCCACCACCCCTGCAAGCGGTTATTCTGTCTGGGTAGGGCAGAGGTTGTTCATCACCCGCCACCCCGGCGAGTCGTTGGGTCGCCAGGGTGGGGTGGAGTGTTGCAGACTACCCCCATAGCCCTTCCACCCAACCTCGTCTGTGGGGATGGTGGGGCGATTCCTGGAATCACCCCACTACCCCTACTGGTCATTGGGTCATTGGAGTGGAGCAGAGGTTGCCAAAATCATCCTGCCACTGTCGCGGGCCGTTGGGTTGTCGGAGTGGGGCGGAGGCCATCCGCAGCCCTATGCCCCACCCCGGTGGCCCAACAAACTGCGAGGGTGGCGGGGTGATTCCCAGAATCACCTCGCACCCCTAGCCTCCACCCCGCTCGAGCGGCCCAACAGCCCACGGGGGTTGTGGGGTGATTCCAGGAATTACCCAGCAAGCCGTTAGGCCAGCAGGGTGGAGCGGAGTGCTGCAAACAACCTCCTCCCCACCTTGGTGGTCCAATGGCCCACGGGGGTGGCGGGGTGATCTCGGGGAATCACCCAGCGAGCCGTTGGGTTGCCGGGTTGGGGAGGAGGACTGCAAAGAGCCTCCGCCCCACCCCGGTGGTCGAATGACCAGCGGGGGTGGCGAGGTGACTCCAGGAATTTCCCTTCCACCCCCGTAGGCCACTGGGGTGGGGTGAAGGGCTGCAGGAAACCTTTGCCCCACCTCGGTGGCCCAATGCCCTACCAGTGTAGCAAGGTGATTCTTGGAATCACCCCGTCCTGCGTTAGCCTATGGGCCGTCGGGGTGTGGTAGAGGCTGTGGATAGCCTCCACACCACCTGAGTGACCCAATGGCTCATGGGGGTAGCAGGTTGATTCTTGGAATCACCCCACCCTCCTCCACCATCCAGTGGCCCAACAGCCCGGCGGGGTGGCGAGGTGATTGCTGAAATAACCCTGCCACCCTCGGAAGGCGTTGTGCCACCGAGGTGGGGCAGTAAATGTCCGCAACCCTTCACCCCACCCTGGCGGCCCAATGACCCTCGGGGGTGGCAAGGTGATTCCCTAAATCACCCTGCCACCCTCGCAGGCCATTGGGCCACTAGGGTGGGGCAGAGGCTGTCCGTAGTGCTCCGCCCATCCCAGTGGCGCAATGGCCTATGGGGATGGCAAGGCAATTCTTGGATTCACCCCACCACACACACAGGTTATTGGGTTGTCGTGGTGGGGTAGAGGTTGGGGGTGGCAGGGTGATTCCCGGAATCACCCTGCCACCCACACGGGCCATTAGGTCATCGTGGTGGTGCAAAGGTTGTCCGCAGTGCTCTGCACCACCCTCGTGAGCTGTTGGTCCACCCCAGTGGAATCACCCTGCCACCCACATGGGTCATTGGGTCGTTGTGGTGGTGTGGAGGTTGTCCGTAGTGCTCTGCGCCACCCCCGTGGGCCATTGGTCTGCCAGGGTGGGGCGGAGGTTGTTCGTAGCCCTCCGCCCCACCTCGGCGGCCCAACAACCCGTGGGGGTGGTGGGGTGATTCCAGGAATCACCCATCCACCTCCATGGGCCGTTGGGCCACCCAGCAGTGGCGAAAGGTAGGGTGATTCCTGGGAATCACCCTGCAATCCTCGTGGGTCATTGGGTCACCGGGGTGGGATGGAGGTTGTCCGTAGCCCTCTGCCCCATTCTGGCGGCTCAACAACTCCCAGGGGAGGCGGGGTGATTCCTGGAATCACCCTGCCACCCCTGTAGGCCATTGGGCCACTAAGGTGGAGCAGAGGCTATCCGCAACCCTCTGCCCCACCCAGCAGCCCAACAGATCACGAGGGTGGAATCACCCCGCCACCCCTATAGGTCGTTGGGCCACCACGGTAGGGCGGAGGCTAGGGGTCTCGGGGTGATTCCGAGAATCACCCCACCACCCTCGCGGGTCATTGGACCGTCGTCGTGGTGCAGAGGCTATACGAAACCCTCTGCCCTACCTTGACAACCCAACGACCTGAGGGGTGGCAAGGTGTCGTTGGGTTGCTGGGGTGAGGTGGATTGCTACAAATAGCCTCCACCCCACCCTCGTAGTTGAATGGACTATGAGGGTGGTAAGGAGATTTTGAGAATCACCCCACCTCCCCTGCAGGCCGTTGGGCTGCTGGGGTGTGGTGGAGGGCTGCGGACAGCCTCTACCCCACCTCAATGACCCAATGGACCACGGGGGTGGTGGGGTGATTCCGGGAATCACCCGACCCTTTGCCCCACCCCGGTGGCCCAACGGCCCATGATGGTGGCAGGATGATTCCAGGAATCGCCTCGCCACCCCCGCGAGTTGTTGGGCCACCAAGTTTATTATTATTGTCGAGCTTCAAGGGGAAAACAAATTAAATGTTGCAGCTTACATGGTAAGACGTTGAAAATGTATATTTGATTAATGTTATAAAATTCATTAATGTACAAGTTAATTGAACTTTTACTATTTCATGTTACAAGCACAAGTCAAATCTACTTAACCATGAAGATCAACTATTTATAAATGATTGCGAGTTCATCATATTGATAGTTGGGCAAAAGATGATAGCTATATCCCTATGATTTTTAATCGGGTCGATGGAAGAGTCATAGCCAAACACTGACTTATGATGTTGTTGTGAAAAAACTAACATATGAAGACAAAGAAGCAAAAAGAGACATAGTTAAAATTCATCAAAAACCACAGTTATTGATTAACTCTCTTATAGACATATGTTGAAATGAAGGAGATTGGGTTCTCGATTTTATTTTTGGCTGAGGTAAGTTTTATTATATGGAATTGAATTTCATTATGTTGTTTGTTAATTTATATGTCATTCTACTAATTTACTTCATTATTTCTTTTGTGCTTGATAATTAGGTACAACACTAGCATGTTGCCTTCAAAAAGGAAGAAATTGCATTGTCATTGAAAAAGATCCAGTACAATGAAATTTTATTAAGCAAGAATTAATGCTCGTCAATTTCTTCTAGATGCAATGCAAGAAATTGGTTGAAGAAAGGGGACTTTAGTGAATCATGTGTGGCAAAAAAGGCAAAGAAACCACAAGCACCATTACACGGAATGATTGGAAAGGAATACATTGGGGGATTCGCAAACATCAAAGATCCATTAGAAGAGGAAAATGAGCAAAATGAAGCATAAAATATTTTTGAAGAAGACAATGATGAAACTCTAGAGGATGAAGAGTTTGGATTACGTGACATTGTTGATTAAATTTAAGTTATGCTTGGAAATCAAGCTCATTTTTTGTAACTATTAATTAGTTATACTTGTAATGTTTTGACGTTGATATTTTATGCGAAGAATAAGCACTCAATTAAGGTTGTTATGCGTTCAATATTTGTATTATGTGATTTTCGCATTAATTTTTATGTTAATCATTATTTTTTGAAAAAAAATGATTATTATTATTTTTTTGACATGAAATTCAGTAAAAAAACTATTATATAACCATTTTTAGTTAAAATTTCCCATAAAAATTGTGATTTTGACATGTCATTTCTAGCAAAACATTACAAAAAATTATCAAAACGTTTAGTTTTTTAGTTATATTTATGTTAAAACTAGTTATTTTTATGTCAATTGTTAAAAATTATTGTTTTTTAGAGACAATTACTTGATGTGGATTGAAAAATTAATTAACGATTTATAAATATGTAGAATATCAAAAATTCAAAATATCGACCTTATTCTTTAAATATGCAAAACAATAAAAACCTCACTACAAAAAATAAAAAAACATGAAAATATGAAGAAGAAGACCACTTCAAAAATTATTAAATTTAGAAAATAATTATTTACATTAGAAAATTTCAAGTCAAAAAATAGGTCTTTTAAAAAAAAGGGCCTGATGCACAATTACCACTTTTTTAAAATAGCATGAAAATCAGTACCATTCTGAAATGTAAGATACATAGAAAAATTTAAAGTGCCAAAAACTATGCTCTAAAAAAAAAATTGCCTTCTGCATCATCCCTTTTCAAAATCGAGTCACTTTTTTGCTATCTCTACAAAATGGGTAACAATATCATTTCTCGTTTCAAAGTTTACATTGTTTAAAGTGGCATCACGCTACGTCTCATCTAAACGGATTAGATGTAAAAGACATTCCACTTCTATGGAAGTGGTAGGAAGAAGTTCTGAAGCTAGTTTTAGTGACGAAATTTCACATTTGCTTGGAAGCATTTCCTCCAGACCATAAACCAACTTAAATGGTGTAAATATGGTAGCAGTCGTAATTGGGGTTTGGTACATGAACAAGGAAGCATAAAGAAGAAAATTCTAGTCCTACTTATGGACCCCTAACATACGTTGAAGTATCGTTTTGAGAATTTTATTGATAGCATCAACTTGTCCATTAGCTTGAGGATAGTAGGGAGTGGAACTTTCATGGGAAAGCCCCAACTTAGTAGTTAGTTCAGACATCATACAATTATAGAAATGCTTTCTGTGATCCATAACTAGGGATTGTGGAATATGAAACAATGACATAACATGATTGATGAATAAATAGGCAGTGACTTAAAGAATATTTTTAGATGTAGGCATCACCTTAGCCCATTTAGTAAAATAATCTACTGCAACAATGATATAACCATGCCCCCCTGGTCAAGTGAGGGTTACATGTCATGAATTTGATATCCCATTTCACAAAAGGACCAATGGAGATAATGGGATGAAATTGAGTGGGTGAAGCTCAAATCACAGGTAACTCTGAATCTTTCTTATTTGCTAATGTATATGGGCCACAAAGAACAGAGGACAAAATAAGTTTCTTTAATTCCTTAAATAAGCTAATTGCTAGATATCCAAGTTCCAAATGCATTATAGGGGGAGATTTCAATATGATAACCACCCTTCTGGAGAAGAAAGGGGGTCTAAGAAAACTAAACAAAGACTCAGAGGCTTTTACCAGCTTCATTGACAATGTGAAATTAGTAGATGTTCTCCCCAAGAGTGGCAACTTCACTTGGAATAACAGACGAGGCGGAGAAAGATTGATTTCCTCCCGCTTGGATCGATTCTTGATCTTTGAGAATATCATTCTAGATGGTATCATTGTTGAATCAGATATCCTCCGAACTGGAGGCTCGGATCACTGGCCAATTTCACTCACAGTTGCGGTGCAGAGTACTCCGAGGAACAAACCATTCCGATTTGAAAAATTCTGGCTGGATCACCCCAACTTCCTCAAGCTAGTAGAGAAATGGTGGTTCGAACCCCTAGAAGGAAATGGCTCCAAAATGTTTAACCTACAGAAGAAGTTAAGAACCATCAAGGAAAAAATAAAGGAGTGGAACATAACAGTATTTGGGGACATCTTTAAGGAAAAAACCTGGATAGAAGAAAAGTTGGAACAAATTCACAAGGACTGGGCTTCTGGGCACAACAATGAGGAATATGCTGAGCAGGAGAGAAGTCTAACTCACCAATGACATGATCGATCCAAACAAGAAGAAACCCTATGGAAACAAAAATCTAGAATCCAATAGTTAAAAGAAGGGGAGCAGAACACTAAATTTTTCCATAGGTTAGCTCTAGACTACAAGAGTGCTAACAAAATTCTAGAAATAAATAATAAAGAAGGGGAACCACTGAAGAAACACCACGACATATCAGCTCGGCTCTGGGAACACTTCAATTCCATAGCTCAGAAACCGAACTTAGACAGAGAGGAAGCCATCAAGGAATTGCTAAAAGCCATACCCAAACCTATCAACTCTGATCAGAACTGGGCCCTCTGCAAGGAGATTACACTAGGAGAAGTGGAGGAAGCGGTTAATAGCATGCCAAATGACAAAGCTCCAGGACCTGATGGCTTCACCATCAACTTCTATAAGGCATGTGGGCATATTGTAAAGCAGGAAGTGTGGGATGTGGTTGAGGACTCCAGAAGATCACGATCAATCCTAAAATCCATCAATTCAACCTTTATAGCACTCATACCTAAGGGAGAGGAAGCCAATACCCCTGAAAAGTTCAGACCTATAGTTCTATGTAATGTCATTTACAAAATAATATCAAAAGTCATAGCCAACAGATTAAAGCCGATTCTTCCAGGCATAATATCTGAAGAACAATCGGGCTATGTAGAGGGAAGGCAGACATTAGACAATATCCTCCTGGCCCAGGAGATGATCCACACTCTACACTCAAGGAAAAAAACAGGAATGCTGATGCAGCTTGATCTCTCTAAGGCATATGATAAGGTAAGCTGGAGGTACCTTGAAGCCATACTGAAATCTTTTGGTTTTTGCAGGCAATGGATAAGCTAGGTATTAGCCCTCATCAAATCCTCGAGATTCTCCATCCTTGTTAATGGAGCTCCCTCTGAACCTTTCTCACCATCGCGGGGAATAAGGCAGGGAGATCCTCTGTCCCCATTCCTGTTTGTCATTCTTATGGAAGGTCTTAGTAGAATTATAGCCAAGAAGAGAGCTGATGGAGTCATTAAGGGTCTTCAACCGATAAGAACTCTATCGGCAACCACACATCAATAGTTCGTGGACGATACAATGTTACATGGAATCCCAACAGTCAAAGAGGCCATGGCTTTCAGGCATATCTTAGATCTCTTTAGTAAAGCATCGGGAATGGAAATAAATTTCTCCAAATCAACGATTTCCTTTTTCCATACTCATCCAGCTATTCAAGCTCATCTATCTCAGCTTCTTAGTTTTAGAATTGACAATCTGCCATCGAGGTATCTAGGGGCTCCCCTCATTCTCGAACCCTGGCAGAAAACACACTGGGAGAAGGTGCTAGCCAGCATGGAGAAGAAATGCAAACACTGGACATACAGGGCTTTAAACTTTGCTGGCCATTTAGTTTCAACTAAGGCAGTGTTACAAGCCATACCACAATACCTACTGTCTATGCTACCAGCTCCCAAGGGAATCCTTCAGCTAATAAGGAGCATTCAGAGATCCTTCCATTGGAACGGCAATGGGGATAAGAAAAAATGGGCTTTGGTAGCTTGGAATAAGCTATGCAATCCAAAATCCATGGGGGGTATGAATCTCGTAGGCCCATTAATTGTAAACAAAACTTGTGGCGCTAAACTTTGGTGGAGATGGATAAAAGAGCCCAATCTGCTGTGGGCTAGATATTGGAAAGAAAAGTACACTCCCAACTGCAATAATCAGGACATGATCAGACTGCAAGAGGTCCAGGAAGGCTCACCCATTTGGAACCTTGCGCGCAACAACCGAAGCATAATACAGGAGAATTTCTTCTGGGAAATTCACAATGGTAGGGTAGCCCTATTTTGGGAGGATGCATGGCAGCAACTCCCAAAATTGGAAACCCCTGAACTATCGCTGCTCAAAATCTCCAACCAAAATGAGGGCAAGCACCAAGTCCACCACTACTGGAATCGGGATAACAGGGACCCCATATGGAGGGAATGGATTAATCTCAGCAATGACAACCACAACGAAAGAAATGAAAGCACACAAAAAATCAATGACAAAATGAAAAAAAGAAAGATACGAATAGCAGAAGAGGCAGACAAGCTTAGATGGGGTTGGAGAGGCAGCGACAACTTCTCATTAAAAGAAGAAAGGGAAATAATGGTTAAAGCTGAGCAGGAGGAGGCAGTACCATGGAACAATAAGGTCTGGGACAACCTATTTTGGCCAAAAATCAAGACTTTCCTTTGGCTTATGATGCGAAACAGAACCTTAACCTGGGATAATTTATGAAGGAAAGGTTTCAGTGGATCGTCAAGATGCCCATTGTGCTTAGCTGAAGAAGAGACAATAAATCACTTGTTTAATTCATGTGAATGGGCAAATCATCTATGGAACTAGGTGGAGGAAATTTTAAGTGATTCCAACAGAGACAGAGGGTCCATCCATAACACCATCCTCAATTGGAAAAATAACTTTTCCAATAACCAAAGGGTTAACGGTATATGGAAAACCACGCCTGGCTTCCTTCTATGGACAATCTGGAAAGAGCGCAACAGACGAATCTTCTAGGATGAACACAGAGATATAGAGCACTCTAAAGAAACAATTTTAACCAACATTCAACAGCTTATTCAAACGAAATGTAAAGTGGATCCTACAGAAAAGATTTTAGATCGGGACTTACGCATCCTCAAACGCTTTCGTTTGGAAGCGAACCACAGCAGCACTTCGCCGGGACGCCAACTGCTACCAAATTCAGAAGTCACCCAGTGGAACTGTCCGCTGGAGGGAAGTCTGAAGCTCAATTTTGATGGTGCGTCAAGGGGGAGCCCCGGAACAA
Organism: Pinus taeda; assembly: GCA_000404065.3. Lineage (NCBI taxonomy): Eukaryota > Viridiplantae > Streptophyta > Pinopsida > Pinales > Pinaceae > Pinus > Pinus taeda. Next base: position 231,238 of record APFE031695590.1, on the reverse strand, counting down.
CAGGCATTGGAGGAGTCATAAGGAATCAGGATGGCAAAATTATTCACATATACTGCAGAGAGCTGGGAGAAAGCATGAACAACGAAATGGAGTTCGCGGCACTCGAGCACGGGCTTAGAATTCTGAAGAATTTGCAGTTTAGCAAAGTGATTGTGGAAGGGGATTCGTCTCTGGTAATCTCAGCGACAAAAAAGATCTATACAAGAACCAAGGTAAGTCGGGTCACGAAACACTGGAGACTCGCCAAGGTGACGGAGAATATTGCAGAACTGATGGTTGGAATGAACAACTTAGTTTTCCAGGCAATCAGATGCAAAGCTAATGGGTTGGCAGGCTACTTGGCAAACTATGGCCTCGACAATTCAGATGAGAGTTGGGACAGTTGTTGGCACCAGGTGGAATGTCTGGGCCTCAAAGAAAGGTGCATACAGCTGGCAACAGAGGACCTAGACAACGCCAACCAGGCCTAACCGGCGAATACGGGCACCACAGGTAAAGCATGACGCAACGGACCGGTAAGGAAAGAAGTTGGGATCGTTGGCGCCGGACGAAAGCACATGCGCAATAGAGGAAATTATGGCAAAAACAGGCGAAAACAGAAAGGTCTTATGACGGGGCAGGGTGCAGAGCGGATCGCCGCCGCATACCAAGTGGAAGGGACACTTGGCAGGTACGTATGCATGGGAATAACAGCAACATTCATTTCTAGATCCGGAGATAGCCCTCGAGATTCTCGGCCATCCCGGGAAGTTATGGTGACAGGACGACCTCCTCGCCTCATTTGAACGCGGGCAACATGGGAATACGAATGGAAAGTGACTATAAATCAACCAACATAGGAACCAGCTTCATTGCATTTCCATCGAGCTTATCTCTTGGACTCCAGATCTCTATGAAGCGTCTCTGCCTGCAGATTCAAAACGGACAGGGCACCATGAAAGAGGACAACTGCAGAAGTATTACGGAAAAAAAAGGAGCTCCAGACGGCGAGAAATATGTATGGGACTCGCACCACAGTGAGGAACAAGTGCAAAATCGAGGAGATGGAAGACATGGTCAAGAAGGAAGAAGCTCAGCGTACTGAGGACGACATCGCCGGGGAGGTTAACTGGCTTCTTGATCCCGACACGACCTCCAAACGGGCCACTCAGTTCGTTAGAACGCAGGCGAAAAGCTGGAAGGTCAAAACCTTGCTTGCCAAGGCCTTAGAATCCAGGGAGGAAGCACAACAACACTCCAAGCGGGAAGCCCCCATCTCCAACGAGCAACTGAACAACATGTTGGAGATCTACAAAAGTCTGGATGCCAAAATCTCTGCCATGCATGATGTGGTGGAATTGGTCAATGAAAAGCTAACGCTACTCATTTGACTACTCAAGCAAACCATCAATCCAGATCCTCTACCTCAGGCGGTTCAGCAACCGGCGTCCCCGAAGGAAGTTCAGAACTATCACTCCTTGCTGGCTTGGGTTGACAAGCATGTTATGGAGCAAGGGCTGGATACTCTTAGTAGGTTTGGTCATCCTCCGCAATAACAAGAATATGTTTTTCTTTTCTATGTTGCACTTGATAGCAGCTGGTTCCAATTTTGTCAATGTGTCTCTGTTTACAGTCCACAGGTCAGTAGGAGTCTATGTTTTACGTTGCATTTCTCTGCGTAGCCACCCTGCGAGGTGTGCAGTCAGCGAATTTAGGTAGCTCTGTTTAGGGTCTGAGTTTTGGGCCAGGCCCTCTGGTTTTATCAGGCCTTGATCTGCAATGGCAGATTTTTTGTAACATATTTTTGTACTATAATACATACATTTGACTTACAAAAAAAATAAAAGTATATATATATATATATATATATATATATATATATATAATATATATATATATATATAACACGCATTAAAATAGAAATTTAAAAACAATAATAAATATTCAAAAATAAATCGAAAATTATTAAAAAAATTCAAAAATAACAAATTTAGAAAAAAATTAATAAAAATAAAAATATTAAATTAAATTCTGGTAATAGATGATGCTTCGAGGACAGCAAGAGCATCTGAAAATAGTTTCGTGAGAGAGTGAATAGTAATGATTTTTGGAGTCATGATATTTTATTTTTAATATAATTGCTAAACAAATGTTGGAATCTTAGCCCAAAAAATTATTTATTTAGCATCAACACTTTTTTATTTCAGGGTGACCTTTCAAGTTTCTTTCATAGTGATTTAGTTTTTAATGTTTCTTGCACAATGCTTTTAATGCTTTTAGTTTTTAAAGAACTATTTTGACTGAGGGAAAAAGCATATAAAGAAAATTAAATAATTATGTCCCCTTTTGAAATGCTTAATATTATGGTGGATTGGAAATTCTAGAGAAAATAGATACCGATTCAATGAACTAAACAAAATGTTGAGTACTTTTGTTCCCAAGGTCTCCATCTCAAAGGCTCACACTAAAGGCATGAATGCACTGAGCAGATATAAGCGCAAGGAAAGTCAAAACATATAAATTCATCATAGATGCATTATCTTTGGCATGCAAATAAAACCACCTTCATGAAAGCATAAAAAAATGGTATAAAAATACATGCACTGAGCAGATATAAGCGGAAGGAAAGTCAAAACATATAAATTCATCATAGATGCATTATCTTTGGCATGCAAATAAAACCACCTTCATGAAAGCATAAAAAAATGGTATAAAAATACATGCACTGAGCAGATATAAGCGCAAGGAAAGTCAAAACATATAAATTCATCATAGATGCATTATCTTTGGCATGCAAATAAAACCACCTTCATGAAAGCATAAAAAAATGGTATAAAAATAGACTTTACAATCATTGAGATATTCTTGAACGAACAAAGGGTAATTTCAGCTTCATATATTGATGATTTTAGAGAAATGCGCACACACAATCAAGAAATCGACAATAAATAAAGAAAATTAGGTGCAAGCCATCAAAACTCAATGTATTTCAACCATTAACGACTGGAATAACTTATTTTCCTTCAAACATATTGGATAAATTTAGCGTGCCCAAGAATAACTGCTCTATAATTCAAAGGTTTTCCCTTCTTCTCCTCAAGCCTCTCGCGGAAGTTTCAAGCAATTTGAGTGGGATCACTAATAGCCTGGAAGTCCACGGGCAGAGTAAAGATGGGATGACATGAATGAAGCTCGATACATAGTCGAGAGTAAGTGACAGAGTGAATGCAATGGTAAGGATTTTCAAGTCAGAGAAATGAGTAATAAGGAGAGTGACAATGTACACAACACGTAAGTTTCCACGTTGAAATCAACCTGTAGCAATTATAAGTATGAGGGAACCACATAAAATTTTTTTAAGCACAGAGATAATGAATTCAACATTTGTTATTTAATGGTTTTTGAATGATTATTTTATGATTATGGCACCATCAAAAGGAGGAGTGGCCGGATACACCATTAAATGGAAATATTGAATGGCGATAATGGCATTAAAATCACATAATAGAGGTAAGACAGGGTGTTATGCCCATATTTATTTTATTCAATGAAAATCATAGCTAGAGATGCTGATAAGGAAAAAATTAGTTTTGTTTGATATATCGGCATAATAATTAGCTTCCATGCAAACAGACCCATCTTATATTACCTGCTAATGGCCAAACTTATCACCAAGGAATAATAAATGTTAAACGATCGCTTTACATCAAAGGTTTTGATTACAGGCAAACTTTGTTATCTTATCAAATTTCAAAATTTCATTTAAAAATGTACCCTATAACACCTTGAATCATACATTGTGATATATAGTGGGTGTAATAAAAACTTTATGAGAGCCTTCAACAACATAAAAGGAAAGCAACCTCAACCTCATAACCAAAGGTATTGAATATTGCCACCAAAAATCTAACATTTAATTTAAAAATGTATCATCCTAGATACATTATGTCATCTACCACATAGAGTGCAAACCATATCTAGCAATATGGTGTTATATTCAATAACCCCAACCTTAAAACAAGTGTACCATGTAAAAAAATTTCCATCATTCGTTGTATACAAGGATACATACAAAGAACCTTTATAAAGGTCCAAAATTCCAACTATAATAACACAAATTTTGACCATATAATATGTATTATATGCCTTTTGTTGGGAAGGACTTTATGAGCTGGGAAGGACTTTATGGGTAAGGCATTAGGATGTCATCTTAGATTTTTAGCATTATAAAATATCCCAGGTATGAGATCAAAGTCAAATCCCTTTGTATGCTTTAAGAATCTATATATATATATATAGATATATCCAAATATTTCTTCATTTGTTGTGCTGAGTGCAGTAATTTTTCCTTTATCCCAAACATAATAAAAATTTGATTTGTAGCATGCATTGATCACATATTATTGTACATGGTAGAGAATTTTCTTCAGGTAGGGTCCCACCAAGTAGTCACATTTTCCATTATATTTATTTCTTTGAAATTTGAATCTAATTTTCTTTTTAAGGGACTCAGGAAGACACTCATTATGGTTTGCAATTTTTTTTTAATGACATGGATAAAAATTAACAACTCCATAGAGTGGTTCGCATAATGAAAAATAAAACTCAAAGATATTAGGTTATAAGATTAAAAACTTGGATTACAGATGATTAGGATGTGAGTTATCATTGGGGGACAGGAAAAAAGGGGTGTGAGAAGTGGGATCAAGAAGGCAACACCTAGGGTGGTTTGTCACAAGTAATGATAAGTTGAGATAAAGATTCTTTACAATCCAACTCTTGGAAAAAAGGAACATTCCATGTCCCTATATTAAAGGTCGTGTTAGTGATAGGTTAAGGATGCTAGCATATCAATATTTTGATAGAAACAAAGCTTAACATACATTATATGAGAGAAAGTGTTTATGTCTTGCTAAAAGTACTTTCCCACTATACTCAAAATAATTTATATCATATTTTGTTAAAATAACATAGTCAACAGATAACGCTCTAAAAATAAAACATAAAGATTGAAACAAAATAATAGAAAAAGGACCAAATTTGGTCAACGGTTGTAGAATAAAAATGAGAAAAGGATGTAGATGACTAAAATAGACTAAGAAGGAAAATCAATAAGAAATAGAATCAATAAAATAAACTAAGAAAAAGATAAAAAGACTTATTTACACAAAGAATTATTGATTAGATGATTTATTCTTGTGTTATCGCTACGTATGGATCAAAGTAAGAACCATTCATAGTGTAGTGCATGATACGGTCAATTTCATATTTTAAAATATGTGAATTAGACCCAATAGTTGTAGTCATTTTGAAAGGCCCAATCCATAATTTTTGAAACTTGTGAAGCTTTCCCTTTTGTGCAAGCATAGAGTCCCATAATAATACTTTTAGATTAATAGTGAAACTGAAAAATTCAGAGTTCTTATCAAAATACTTCTTTGATGTCTCCATTTTGTGTTTAACATTATCAAGACAATTATTGTGTTGTTCTTCTAAAGACAAAAAGACTAACACTTTTCGAGGAATATCAATAGAGTTAAGCTCCTCATCCTGCGTGGTGAGACATAGTGAAGTCAATTCAAGTTGAATAGGCATAATTGCCTCTTGTCTATATAAAAGTTGTTGGCATTATGATGCATGTGTTGTACTTGATGGCAACCCTCTTGTAGTAGAACAACTCACTTGTATATGATAACTAGATGAATCTACATAAGAGATATCAGATGTGACAGAATACATGACAGTTGTGTTTACAAGGAAGTTTCAAGGAATCAGTTCAGAAGGCAACTCACTCAGATGATAGATCATAGTGCAGCAGATCAATAGAAAAGAATTAATGATCAGACTATAAAGAATGAATAAAGAGAGGTATACGTAGGTTCACCTTGACAGAAGAGTGTATACACTGGAGTGTGCCTTCAAAGTATGTCAAATGTTGCAGGATGAAGTGATATCATTAAAAAATAAGCAGAATGAAGAACTACCTCAAGCAAATAAAGAACAAGAAAATGAGATCCTCAAATTAGGGCAACAAGTGGAAGAATAAATAAAGGTTGAAGAAGTCTTGAAGAAACAACATCTAGAAAAGGAAGAACAACACCACGATGAGGAAAATATATTAAAAAGTAAATTAGAAAAAAAAGATAAATTGTTATGATTTCAAGACAGTACTAAGATTTTGGATGATATTCTTAGTAGTCAAAGATTGCCTGCTATCAAAACTGGTCTTGGTTTTTATGAATCTGTTGAAGGTGAATCTAGCTGAAGGGGTGAGGCAAGAAACTCTAATGCAAAACTTGAAATGCTCAACAAGAAGATAAGAGGTCAACCCCATCAACAACCAAGGAAATAAATCCTTTGAAGAAAATCTTTTACTCCAAAATATGGAAGTGATAGTCAGTTATTTTCTCAGATGAATAATGTTGAGTGTTATGAATGTCATAATCTTGGACATGTTGCAGCGAGATGCAAAAATATAATGGTTCAAGACCATCACACAGAAATATCATCATGTTCCAGGTACTTTAAAGGATATTGTTTTTCTTGCAATATGTTTGGTCACAAAGCCATTGACTGCTACAGAAGGAATATGAAACATGTAAGATGTTATGCATGTAACAAGTTTGGACACATAGCAAAGGAATGCAGGAACAAAGTACGGGCACCATACCAAAAGGAGAAAACATCATCACACTCGAAGATATGGAAGAATAAGGAAGTAAAGTTAGAAAGGTGGCATAACAGAGTATACAGACATGACAAACTTAGAGGGAGCTAAAAGTATGAAACTTCAGTGTTCTAAATTTCACATGCAAGTTTCATGAAGACAAGTCATGTATATACGTGAGTTTGAAGCTACACAGTGGCATATATGTTTGTTTGAGGAAAAGCAGTGGGACAGACTCAAGAAAAAGGGTTTGATATGGTTTAGTCAATTATTTTCTCTATTTGATGATGGTTTCAATCTACTGATGATGTGTGGAAATGTGTTGGTACTCATAAAATGTTATTTAGAAGTGATTTTGATCCTCACAAGATAACTTGATGTATATTTGATTGATGATGATGCCCTGATACTTCTTGCTGATATATGCATGATCAGATCTGATAGTGAATAGATGGAATAGGTTCAGGGGGAGCATATGCTTCGAATAATACATTGTTGGCATTATTGTTAAATGTATTTGGTGATGATGTTTATGTGGCTAAATGATACATCTTGCTATCTTAGATGATACTTAGGGTCACATTGTTGGTATTCAGATTAGGTTCATGGATGATCACTTAAGTGGCATATTACTATTGGTTGGTTAAGAGATTGGTATTGTAGGTTATAAGTCTAGATGTTGTGGACAGATACTTATGGTGTAGATCATATGTGATGTATGATAGTTCCTGATGACTATCATGGTCTTGTTTAGATTTAGGTCTTTGGTCTAAATGCCATGTATATCTTATAAAAACCCATGAGTCATATGATGTAATTTGTATCCCCACTATGAATGGGAAGGATGATGTAATACTTTATATTTCAATCATGTATAAACATTTGGTATATCCCCATTTGGTTGGGAGGATGAGTTAAATTTGGTATTTCCCCACTTGGGTGGGAGATGGATGTATGAGTCATTGGTGATAGGAAGGTCACTGGTGATGTATGTATAGAGTCATGTTTTTCTTTTGAAAAATATTTTTATAGACCATGCATGAGCTCAGGGGGAGCATGGACGGATTGGTACATCTTAGCATGTACAAAGGGGGGCTCAATCAAAGATTTCAGCATGTACTTGGGGGAGTATGACAACATCAAAGGGAGAGAATATCTTGGTGCACTTTGTTAGTGTCAGTCTTTGAAGCCTTCCATGAGTGATAAAATATTCTCTTACAAAGTGATCTCAAGATGTCAAAGTCAAATTTTGTCATTTCAGTGAGTCTTCAAGTAAAATTTGGTCACTAGGTATTAGGTCTAGGATTTTTTTTCACTCCTTCCAAAGTCTTCCAAGTATTGGTCCATGTCACCATTTAGTTGAGTGTACCATCATTCAAAGAGTTATCATCATTTCAGGTTCCAATGGGTCATTTTTACACCTTGTTCGTGCTTCAGTTGTAATTGGGTAAGGCCCATTTCCCTCTCCTAGGGTTTTAAAGGTAATTTTTCTTGGATGGCCAAATGATCAACAAAACTTGTATCCTGATTCTCATACATCTTCCCCTATTCTTAATATACCATCTTAAATGCTTCCCATCACTCATATCTCTCAAATTCATCATTTTCCCACAAACCCTAGTTTATTGCTATAATTTGACAATTTTCTAGACTAGGCCTGTGTTTTTCCCTTTTGGAACGCTTCCTCTCACTCAATATTTGAAATTCCACTTTCCCATACTTCCTAACATCCCCCCCTACTTCCTAAAATTTTCTCAAGAATTTAGAAGCCCCTCATCCCCTTCATTTCCCTTCATTTCAACAAATCCCCTATTCCACATATTGGGATAGGTTTTCTTCAAACTATGTTTCTAAGCAAGAAAAGATGAATTTGACAAATGTGAGAGAAGATTTTTTCCACCATTGACCCAAGAAGAAAAACCTCTTTCATTTTCTACACAGGTTTCATGGTTTGGGAGAAATGTCAAAAACATCATTGGCCTTAGGAGGATTGATGCACTTCTGGAGTGAGCTTGGGAAAATCAATATTTAGCTTAGCTAGGATGACCAAATGACTTTCCTGATGAGTCAATTTATAACTAGACAAAGAGAGCTTTCCAATGAGTTATCATGAGCTCAATTTGGAGTTGAGGAAGACCTTCAAAAGTTGACTGCAATAGCCCTTTTCATTTAGGCAACCTCATTGTGCACATTTTGACCAGTCTTGGCAGATTTGACTTTTGATAGGGAAAATGAACTCCAAATTGCAAATTTGAAGATGTTATAGAAGGTAGACTTGACAAGATTTCCAGCGAGCTATCACATGCCCAATTTAGACATCAAGAAGGTAGTAAAAACTTGCCTTGAAGTTGGCACTATGCATAGGAACAGTGGTGCTGCGCATAGGAACAGTGGCACTATGCATCAAGCTCGAGGTGCTGTGCATCAAGCAAATTTTTGTCAATTTTGCCTAAAAGTCAAAATTCGCCTAGTTTTTTCAGCAGTTGACCTCTTCTTATTTTCTTGGTAAATTTTGCATGGTAAATGATGTAATATGATGTAAATTTGATTTAAAATGACATGAGGGGGTAGATACATCAATGAAAAGTGGTTTAAAACTGAATGTATCAATTTCCTTGGTTTTAGAGGCAAGCTATTCCACTGCCTATTTTATTGTTCCTAGTTTAGATGTTGTTGAAACAACTCCTTGACTCATGGATTCGACCCCTGATGACTAGCATGAGTTGTTTGATGCCTATATTATGTTTTCTCTTAGTAATTTGAAAGGGTTGGAATTTGACAGAAGTGTTGGACTCACTAAACATTTGTAACAACAGTTTGGCAAGGAATAAAACCAAGTTTCACAACTTTTCTTTTGGGATTTTTATGAAAGTGAGTTTATGTATTGTTTCTTCTTTTTAATGAGTTTTTCTTGATGTTTTATATGTATCCACATCTCTCTCTCTTCTAAACTAAATGAATCAAGGTGAATAGACAAAATACACTAAATTTACAGTGCTTTGTCTTGGGAATGCATTTGGTTTTCAATGTTTTCATTGTTTGAATAGGAGTCATAGTTTCTTATTCCCTCATGAACTCCTCAATTGTCTTAATCTACCATCTCAATCCATTGCTAGTACATAAACCGTTGTCTACCTTTCCCCACAGGACATGGGTATATCCCTAAGTTGATTCCCCAAACCCAATCTACCTTCTCCAATTGATCCAGAAACAAAAACCTAAAATCAAACCAGAAACCATAATCTACTATACCTAGCCTAAAATCAGCATTCATTTCAGTCATCTCAAGCCCTAGTTTCCAATATCCTAATTGAGATTGACAAGGAGAGAGGCCTCTCCCGACCTAGTAGGGCTAGCTACCAGGTTAAGGGTGGTTTGATGTTATCCTAGACCTTCCTTCCATTAGCCTGAGGTAGATCCAGGCACCAACACACCCTTTTCCCTTGATGTCAAAGGGGGAGAATGTCTTGGTGTTGTTGTTGCCATCAAGTCCAAAGGGGGAGATTGTTGGCATTATGATGTATGTGTTGTATTTGATGGCAACCCTCTTGTAGCAGAACAACTCACTTGTATATGGTAACTAGATGAATCTACAGAAGAGATATCATATGTGATAGAATGCATGACAGTTGTGTTTATAGGGAAGTTTCAAGGAATTAGTTCAGAAGGCAACTCACTCAGATGACAGATCATAGTGCATCACGTCAATAGCAAAGAATTAATGATCAAACTACAAAGAATGAATAAAGAGAGGTATATGCAGGTTCACCTTGACAAAGGAGTGTATACACGTGGGTTAATAGACCAAAAGGAGTGTATAACGTAAACACACACTTTCACAGAAAGAAAAGCACATATATATTGGAAAACTAAGTTTTGGTCCAAGGTATTTCATCCATGGTATTTTGATCCATGGCATTGATCAAAGGTATTTGGTCTGAGGTATTGACCCTAGGTATTTGGTCCAAGGTATTGGCCCTAAGTGGTTTTGGTCCATGGTATTGAGAAAGGCCTAAAAATAAAAGGAGAAGAAGATCATTTGGCCAAGGGTGCAAGTATTGAATATCTGATGAAGTGTGAAGTCTAGTATGCAGGTTATGGGCTTGTGATGCTTTGTTTGATCTAAACTAAGGATGCACCTATGTGGATGATGATGGATGATGGATTGAGATCCTAAGGCTTGGAATGTATTATCATTATGTGGTTTGATCATGGATAGACTAGATCTGAATACTGACACATGTTTTATTATGAAAATGTTATGATCTGGGTATGATTGAATTCTAAAATAGTTGTGAGGCTTTTAAGTTAGTATTTGTAGATATGTATGTGGGTTCGATTTGGTAAGAGTGTGTATACACACTATTTCAGCTCATCAGAGTAGTGTATACATTATGAAATATGATATCTGAATTTACAGTTGGTTGTAGTGGTTGTTGCAGAGTTCTGGGTTCTACTCTGTGTTCTGGTGACTGTGTTTTGATGACAGTGCTTCAGTGATTCAGTTGTTGGGTGATTCAGAGATTGACGATTGAGTATTTAGTGATTGGTTAATGAAATGGTTGTATTGCAGTGGTGATTGATTTTGAGCATCAATGTTGTTGATGGGTCCAATATGAAAATTGGATGAATGTGGCCTTCATATTACGATGTTGTGTTCCAAGATTATCTAGCATGAAAATTTATGAAACGTGGTCCTAGGAGGAAGAGAAAAGGTCATAGCCTTTTATAGGCCGATGCCTATGTACTAGTAAACATATCAGCCAGTATAAGAGCCAGGGGGTTGTAGCTCCCTTCCAGTAGTAGCTAGAGAATGAGAGAAGGTTGTAGGCTTCTGCAGGTGGGTGCTTGCGTACTGGTATGATTCTGCACTAGTACAAAATTGTAAACAGATTTTTCTTATATTAAAAAGAAGACAACAACAGGTGGTTTTTGTCCCACATTGGGTTTCCACCTTAAATCTTGGTGTTCATGTGTGTTTCTTATGTGTGATGATGTGTTCTGTTTTTAATGCACCTGGTTACTATTTATATGGATAATAAAGTATTGATGCACTAATTAAAGATCAACATATGATGAATTAACTGAATCATAAGTTTGTTGGATATATGTTAGTTGCCTTAAATACAGTTGTGTGTACACACAAGTTTCCTTCACTGAAGTAGCGTATATGAATCTGATTATGGAAATGAAAAAGTTATTGATTTGCTAATACTAATTCACCCCCCAACACTCGTCATCCTGCATGCTGAGACATAGTGAAGTTAGTTCAAGTTCAATAGGCATAATTGCCTCTTTTCTTTATAAAAGTTAGAAAGAAACATTAGTACTTGATTTCATGATGTTTGATCATCCCATAAAGTGTATTTTAATAGACTGTGCCAATTGCGAGGCTTATCATTTATGGAATTTTCAGGATTTGAACTAGTTTTTTATTTGTAGATTCAAACATCCCATTACCCTTGGGGTAACAGGTAGAGGAGGCGAAATGTTAATCATGTATTTTTCAAAAATATGGTGAAATTTACATAAATAAATGTATGACCATGATCTACAATAAGATCAAGAGGGATATCAAATCATGAGAGGATGTTATTTTCAAGAAATTCAATGGCTTCTCCACCTTGAGTATTCTTTAATAGAATAAACTCTACCCACTTTATAAAGTAATCAGTTGCGGTGAGAATAAATATGTTCCCTACAGACGAGGGAGGATTGATTGGTCTAAAGAAGTCAAGACCCCATTTTGAAAATGGGAACTCAACTGTAATAGGTTTCAAGGGCATGTCCTGAAATTTACCTTTACTAGTAGCTTGCTAACATTCTTTACAACTATGCATATATTTATATTTTGTGCCTTGTAGAATTCACCAAGAATTTACCTCCTACGTTCATTCCTCCAGGGGTGGAACTATGAGAAAATGTTGGGATTCCATCAAAAAATTCATAATTGGTACATCATAGTAATAATCCATTAAAATATCTTCAAAAAGAAATATTATTTAGGATTACATACTTAGAATATTCTAAACACAATCTTTTTCATTGATCTCAATAGAGATGATCAAAACATTTTTTATTTTGCAAGCAATAGATAAAGTATTTATACCAGGGGTGACATGTGACATCAATTTGTGCTCGTTACTTAGAAACATAGATATGGATTCATTGTCTTTTTGTGGCACATATGGTTTAGGATAGTAAGCCAAGTTAAGTGCTAGGTCACATTCCTTTATCGTTTTGGTAGTGATAATCACGTTTTTGAATTTTGGCAATCCAATAAGCAAGCTTCCCTAAAAGATAAGTCTATGAAAACAGAAAGTTAATGACAATTAATGGAACTCTTATATTTGTATTATTGCCTAGGATATATTGCCAAAATTTCTCAATTTATTTGAGAAGGGAAAATGCATGCCATAGCAATAAAAGAATATTGGAATTCATCATCTGAAAGGATTTTACTCATGAAATCAATATGTTTTTCTATTCCTTAATAAAAAAAATTGCGTAAGGATGCCAAAAATTGCTTCCTCCATGGCATCGTTGTAGATATATAATTCTTAGAGAAGTATGGATTTGGAAGCACCACTGCAGAGGAAATGGCTTATTTTATAGAAAGGAAAGCTCTATGTGAAACATCATACCACTTACATGATCTTGCTTTAGTAAATCATGAATAGGTTTAGAAATTTTAGTAAAATCATTAATAAAAATGCAGAGAAAAAATTCCTTTCCCATGAAAGATTTGATTTCCGCTTTTGAGTTATGGGATGGGAGGCTATTGATTTATTTGATCCTTTTTGGGTCAACACTAATTATAGCTTCAAAGAGAATATGTCCTAGAAGATTTCCAACAGTGACTCCAAATACATACTTCTTTGCATTTAGTGATATATCAAATCTTCCACACCTAATGAAAATTGCTTTAAAATGATAGAAATTGTCTTTACAGTACCTTTGAGTATACCATCATATCATCAACATATATTTGGAAGATCTTTCTGATTAGATCATCAAGGTTAATTACGTAGCCCTCTAGAAAGTGGCACCTACATTGATCAAGACAAAAGGCACTCATTTATAAAAGTAGTAAAAGTAGTTTTGTATTTTTCCACCTTCTTTATGCAAATCTAGTTATAACTAGAAAATCCATCTAAAGTGGACATCATTTGAGATCCTACTAGATGTTGTAAAATTGTATCCATGTTAGGAAAAGGAAATATATCTTTTACATTTTCCTTATTCAAGAACAATAGTCTACACATAGGCATTGTCACCATTCTTTTTCCTAATAAGGACCAAGTCAACCAACCACTCTAAATATTTTGTTGGAAAAATGATTTTTTCTTGCTGTAAGTTATCTAGTTCTTTTCTAATAGTGGCTTACAGAGCGCGCTAACTAGTCCTTATCTCTATGTAACTAGTTTGTCATATTATTTGATAAGAATAACACGTTGAATGGTTCTAGTATCAAAACCTCGAATATATCTATAAGGCCAAGAAAAGACAAATGTTGGTCCCCATATATGTTATCGTATTGGCTATCCAAACCTTTCATTTACAATCCATATTTATACCTTAACAACACAATTTGTAACTATTATATTACCAATTTTCACTAAATGCATTCATTTTACCTTGTGGTTAATTATTAATGATTTCATATATTTTTAATGATTAAATTAGTTTTTAACGTGGTTTTCCAATGAAATTTTACTAATATGTTTATGTTCCCAAACAACAAGTTCTAGTACTAGAATTTGACAATTTGATAATTATATAAGTTTCAGTACTAAGTAAAGGTTTACTTAATGGCACTTCTGAGAGGACATGGGTTGCAACTACATATTTATAGATCTATTTAATTTCACACCTAGCTCACATGTGAAGTTGAAGGCATTATTCAAAGTTACACTAAAACCTAAATTCCACTTATAGAAATTTTGTACTTAATTCAGTACTAGTTTGGCATTTTCGAGAAATTTGGTACTTAGTTCAGTTAGGATTTTTCCACAAATTTAGTACTTAATTTGGTACTTGATTCTGCACAAGCACACCAACAACTATAAGAAGTTATGTATAGATTTGCAGTTACATCAAAAATTGAGTAAAGTCAAACTAATGCCAAGTGGCCATCTCTCCCATATCCAATGCTATTTTTTGTGGTGGACATTGATAAAGGAATGATGCCATGTTACTAAAGGGATAAATATAAATGTATTGAGTTTTTTAGTTCAGTCCATCCATGTTGACAACAACAACTACTTACCAAACCATGCAACTTGTCATATCAACATTATCTCATGCTCCATGTTATGTTGAGCTTGTTTTTATTATATTTTGCAAGATATTACGAAGGTGATGGAAACATAATAATACTAGAAAGAAAATCCCAGCACTTTGTTGGAAATAATACTGAGAGGGGGGGTGAATCAGTATTATCAGATCAGATAAAACTTTTCAATTTCATACTCAAATTCATATACGCTACTTTAATTAAGTGAACCAGCGTATACACGCAACTGTGTCTGAAGAAACTAGCGTATACCAAGAGATCTTATAATTCAGTTAGCTTAATCTTCAGTAAATGTATCAGCACATTATTAAGCATATTAACAGTAAACAGGTGCAGTATAACAGAACAGGACATCACACAAGAGCCACACACATGAACACCATGATATAAGGTGGAAACCTAATGTGGGTGAAAACCACCTGTTGCAATTCGTTTCTTTCTTCTTTAATGAGAAACTTCTTTTACAATATACTGGTGCAGTCTTTTACCAGTATGCAGGCTACAACCTGCAGAGGGCTACAACCCTCTCTCGTTTTCAACTACTTCTGGAAGGGTGCTACAACCCCCTCAGCTCTTGTACTAGCTGATCCATTTACTAGTACGTAGGTGCTGACCCTACAATCTTCAGGGACCACGTTTCATCAATTTTCAGACTGGATCCAAGAGTACAAAACAATCATTACTGCAATACAATCATCAACTTAAACTTGCAAAACAACCCAATACTGAATCACTGAAACCCTGTCATTAAGAACATAGAACCCAAACCAGAGACCAGAACTCTGTAACAACCACCAGAATCAGCAGCAACCTAAGATATCAAACTTTATCATGCATACGCTACTGCACTTTACCGAAACCGCGTGTATACGCACTTTATCCAAAGGAAACCCGCGTACAGATCTACAAATGATTACTTATGCCTCCGCTGTCAGATCCGACCCTTGCCAAACTTCCCGAATAGACAACCAGCAATACCAGATCCTCTCACTTCGTCAGACACCCAATGCTCACTCACTTCTTACATCTCTTGGCCTAATGATCTTCTCCTTATATAGCCTTAGGCCTTGCTCAATACCATGGTCCAAAACCATAACAAACCAATACCATCAACTTCGAAACTAGGGATCAACACGTTCGTCGAGACGCCATGGTCCAAAACCATAGGCACAACTTCCAAGGAATAACCGCCACAGACCAAAGATAAGTTTTCCACATATACGTGCTTTTACTGAAGCAAACCTGTGTGTATACGTGGATTCTCTTTGATAAACCTGCGTATATCTCTTTCTTGTCCTGCTGTACTAAGATCTGTCCTCTGATTGAGTTGCCATCACCTGTACCAATCTCTGAGCACCTGTACCAACCTCTGAGTGAGTTGCCATCAAGGACAACACTTGAAACATAATGCCAACACACTTCATATGAAATGAACTTAAATTAACATATCCATGCAACACATATTGACACAATTGTCATGGCATATCCTAACAATATATTAACTCCGGAAGATTCATATTTGAGTGATATGCATAGTTATTTTTGCAGGAATTTTCTAGATTCGAAGTGATTTGCAGTAGATTTTCATCATTATTGAAATCAAATTTTGTGGCTGGAGTAATGCCATGAATAGAGTAATTATTTTCGTTTTCACCAATTTGATTGAATCTCAAATGGACTTTATTGTTACCTTCTCGATTTTAATAGAAATTGGTTATTTCTATTGTAGGTTTTTACCATTCCCTGGTCCACAATGTCTATGAAATAAGGATTTGGAGACTGGATTTATTTTTCAGGACGAAAAAAGAACTATTGTATTTATATAAGATATATAAAAAAGATGCATATACATATTGAGACCATAGCATATGACCCCGGGAGGATCTTCTGGATCAGCATATAAAACCATGGACATAAATGGGGAGACAAAGCCAATACTATGACCGAACTCCCACCATCTGATGAAGACTGTATAATAGGAAACAAAAAGTAGGATCAACCAAAAGCATAATGGCCATGCAAAAATAAATGTTGAGATATGTTCCTGTGGAGACAAGAAGACACGAAACCGCATCATAATACCACAATCCTGAAAATATATAAAGTAGGAAAACAAAACTAAAAGGATCAGATGATTTGCAAGCTAGAAATTAAAAGTCAGAGGAATAAAAATCTTGTATGACGTAGGTATCTCTTTCAAAAGGGACTTGAATATGCCAAAAACTAAGAGCCTCAAGAAGAACCCTCTTCGACAAAGCATCTGCCTCCCCATTTTTATCCCTGTAGATGTGTTGGATTGAGCCATCCTTCAGAAGATTCCAGTAGAATTTTATCCTGTCTAACCAACCCATGAGGTGAGGAATGGAGATGGTATTTTTTCCCGTGACATATTCCACCATGATTTTTGAGACTAGATTTATATTTCAATGGATTCTTAGTGTGTAGTAGGGGAGACAAAATCAATTGAAAGCTTTACAATCTTTCTCCTTCGAACTTGGATTGGAAGCTATCGTAGACATTAGAAATTTTGAGGACCATACATTGATCCTCAATTAATTTTGAAAGTAAAAAAATCCCATTTTAGATCTTTGTAACCATTGAATATTGAATTGTAACTGTAGAGGAGGCGAAAACTATGTGTGCAAACAGGAATATAAAACAAGGGACGAGGGGACGAATTTATGATCACCTTGAGTTGGTTTTTTGTAATCGATTTGAACTTCCATTTGTAAATAAGAAGTTGAAGACTTTTTCATAATCAAGATTCAACTGTTGAGGTTCTAAGCATATTTCAAGATTGAATTAATATTTCTAGGTTTGTTGTGATGTAGGAGCATATGAGAACTTTAATGAAAAAAACAAGAGAAAGAAAACACATGGACAACCACGTGGACAACCAGGCAAACCTTGAATATAATTCAGTTAATGAACAAATTTCAGTTAAAATTTAGTTAAAACTGCCATATATGTATAACAAGATATTAAGAATTCATTCTGGCATCGAGAGGGAGAAAACTTGTGCATGTGAAAGAGGGTAGGTAAGATGACACAATGTAGTTGCTGGAGAATTCGTGATTAAGGCTGAGATGCCTTAAATTGTAACTAGGTTTGTAAATAACGGAAATGTGTCTTTGTGAATTTATGTATGTGTATTTTTATTTTTTTGAAATGTTTTCCAGCGATTTGGATTTCCTAGAGCCATGGCATTTTTTCCAAGTGGCCAAAGAAAAACCCCTCACTTAGGAGAAATTGGTGTCCAAGGGGAAGAAACTTGCAGAAGAAAAAGTCACGAATGATGATGACTTGTTGGAGCACTGCATGAGCTGAAGAAGAAATTGGTCTCCAGGAGAAAAAAAAGTTATTTTGGAGGACGTGAAGGTTTTGGAGGATCTAGTAAAGGAGGAGAAAAGTATAAAGGTTGAGAAGTTAAAAGAGCAGCCCCCAAAAGATTCTAAAGATACCATTGTTCTTAAGGAGCCAGCCGATGTGAATAAATCTGCACCAAAGAAAGACGCTACAGACGAATCTAAGCTCCCTTCGATGAGGATGACAATGGGAAGAGACTCAAGATGGATGATAAGATGTCTGAATCAGAACCAGAAGAGGATGACGAAGGTCCAAAGGTTGATGCACGCACATGTGTGGAACGAACAATGATGAGAGCATCATAATGCATGGCTACCTGGTTTGTATGAAGGAGGGTCTGGAGCTTCCCAAGAATCTGCCACAACTTCTTGAAAATATTAATGATCTATTGGCCCATAAGGCAAGTGAGACCATGAGAAGCGTTTTTGATAGGCTTCGTAGGCCCATAACCCACAGGCCTCAAGACCGATTTATTAGGTTGATGGGATTTTGGTTCACCCCAAAATTTCATCCTCATCAAGTGGAATCAGAGTGGGAAAAGACTTCCTACGGAAAGGAGTTTTTGCATGAAAAGAAAGAATAGGTACAGTTTTGCTCAAGATTTGTAAGCTTGTAATTTTTTTTAATTTATTTTTTGAAGGTGAGAAGATTGCAACAAACCTAGAGTAGGAGTGCTTAATTGGTTTGAGAGGAGAGAACCACAGAGATGCCGAAAGACTAAGCTTAGGAGAGAAGCTTGGTAAGGTATCTGGTAGCAGGGAGGACTTGCTATTGTAGAGGTTTGGTTGCAGCTCACAAAAGACCATGAAGGCAGTTCCACTGAAGAAGTGAAACAGTGGGTAGAATTGCTAAGGACAAGGAAACACATATAACTCGGAAGTCATAAATTTTGTACCTCAAGAGTCTGATGCAGGAGCATCTGAGCACCTTAATGAAAAAAAACTAGAGAAAGAAGACACATGGACAACCACATGGACAACTGGGCCAAACTTGAACATAATTCAGTTAGTGAACAAATTTCAGTTAAAGCTGCCATGTATGTATAACAAGATATTAAGAATTCATTTTGGCATCGAGAGGGAGAAAACCTATGGGTGTGAGAGAGGGTAGGTAAGAGGAAATAATGTAGTTGTTGGAGAATTTGTGATTAAGGCTGAGATGCCTTAAATTGTAACCAAGCTTGTAAATAATGGAAATGCGTCTCTGTGAATTTGTGTCTGTGTATTTTTTTTTGAATTGTTTGCTAGCAATTTGGATTTCCTGGAGCCATGGCATTTCTGTCAAGTTCCCAGAGAAAAACCTCTCATGTAGGAGAAATCAGTGTCCAAGGAGAAGAAACCTGTGGAAGAAAAAGTTGTGAATGATGATGACTTTCCAAAGAGTTGCACGACCCGAAGAAGAAATTGGTCTCCAGGAGAAAGAAAACTGTTCTAGAGGACGTGAAGGTTTTGGAGGATCTAGTGAAGGAGGAGAAAAGTATAAAGGTTGAGAAGTTAAAAGAGAAGCCCCCAAAAGATTCTAAAGAGACCGTTGTTGCTAAGGAGCCAGCTGTTGTGAATAAATATGTGCCAATGAAGGATGCTGCGGAGGAATCTAAGCCTCCCTTCAATGAGGATGACAAGGGGGCGAGACTCGAGCTGGATGATAATGTGTCTGAATAGAAACCAAAAGAGGATGATGAAGGTCCAATGGTTGATGCACACGCATGTGTGGAACGGACAATGATGAGAGTGTCATAATGCATGGCTACCTGGTTTGTACGAAGGAGGGTCTAGAGCTTCCCAAGAATTTACCACAACTTCTTGAAAAGATTAATGATTCATTGGCCCATAAGGCAAGTGACACCGTGAGAAGCGTTTCTGATAGGCTTCGTGGGCCCATAACCCACAGGCCTCAAGTGCGATTTATTAGGGAGATGGGATCTTGGTTCACCCCAAAATTCCATCCTCATCATGTCATCCAAATTAGGAAAGGCCCCTTGATCAGAGTAGCATCCTCGCATTTCACTCTTACCATATATTTGCAGTTCATTTTCTAAATGGTGTGATATTTAATTATTTGAATTCATAGTTTCATTTTAGGAGATTGGACTTCATATTTGAGCACTTGCACTTTCATGCATCTATTCACTAGTCTTCTCCACTTTTCTAACTTTTCCAACGCTTCCATCCATGCTCACATTGCATTCAGGTCGCTCCCTTCACGCTGATATCTCCTCAATCTAGAACTGCATATTACATAGTGCTCCACATAAATTTTATTATCATTTTTTTTAGTCATGTATTGTCATTATATATTAAGCAAGTGTACCATTAACATGCCTCATAGTAATTAAAAAATGGTTTTTCCCAGAATGTTTGGCATTTTCCATAAATTCAGTACTTATTCGGGTACCTAATTCTGCACTTGCGCACCAACAAGTACGACCAATTACGTCTAGATTTGTAGTTATGTCTAAACCTAGGATGAAGTCGAACTAATTACAAGTGGCCATCTCTCCCTTCTCCAATAGCTTTTTTGGTGGTGGAAATTGAGAAAGGAATGAGGTCACGTTAATAAAAGGATAAATAGAAATGTGTTGAGCTTTTATAGTTCGGTTCACCCATGTCGAGAAAAAAAACTGCTTACAAAACCATGCAGCTTGTCATGTCAACATTATCTCATGTCACATGTTATGCTGAGTTTGTTTTAATTATATTTTCCAAGATATTATGAAGGTGATGGAAACATAATAATATTAGAAATCAAAGCTGGGTGCCTCATATTATTTAGTGTGTGATGCTATAACTTTACATTGAGATATGTAAGTGTCGTTATATTACATATCCTCGCATGGTATATTGTTACATTAAGGTATATATATGTATTTATAGTTGTTATTTTTTTTGTTATTTAATATATTAATTAATTATATTACTATATGGTTTTGTTTCATGGTTCATATATATTGTTATAAACGTAATTTACGTTGCATTGTCATTATGTATTGTGATGCAACGTTAAGAGTAGTATGTTTGTAAAATGGTTTCATGCCATTAAAAAAAATAAAAAAACTATCTCATTTTAATATTGATTTTATTTAGCCCCCGATCAGGGCGAGTTTGGCAGCGGGTGGAGGGTTTAAGTCTAGGCGGGAGAGGATGATCTTCAAAGTGGTGGAAGATCATGTAATGATGGGCTGGAGCAGCTAGACCATTAAGGTAATTCACAATCCAAGGTGGAGCATAAGGAGAATAGGAAGGAAGGGAGGTGATATTGACTGGGCGTCAGACATGAGCGGTAAGGATGCAAGTTCAAGCGAGGGACGAAAAGACAGGAGTGTTAAGTGCAGGAACAGGTGGAAAAGGGATTACGCACTCATTGTAGGCAGAATGCGGAGGACGCAGATGAGGAAAGGAGGGTGGCATGATAAATGCCAGCAGAGAAGGGAGGAGCGAAACGCCAGGGAGAAGGAGTGCGCATCTCGGAAAAAAGGTTGTGGCGACCGAGAGCAGCATAGTAAGGATTCCAGAGTAGAATCGAGGATGAGGATGGAAACCAGGAGGCGAGGGAGAAGCAGGGAGTCTATTGCCATTGAAGAAGGGAATAAATGGAATACAAAGGGTAAGGGTGTGGTGCTGGAACAAGCAGGTGGAGTGACTGTCACAGTCCTGGATGACACCGAGGAGGAGTTTGAACTGTTTGACTTGGATGACGACAATTGCCAATAGCCGTGGGCTAAACGGGGAAGGAGCGAGACCATAGAGACAGAAGATAGTTAGGAAATGTGGGAGGGTGAAGGCTAGAAGAGTTGCGAGCGTGGAGGAGCCAGAGAAGATGGTAGCGCGTCTACCATGAGCATGTGAATTGCAGGAGGATAAGACAGTATGAAAAGGGGCAGGGGAGGTCGGAGAGGCCAGCGAGGCAGAGGCAGGGGAAACGCAGGTGGTCAAAGGGAGGAGGAGGTTCTAGCATATGGCGGAAAAAACAGGAAATCAGTGGGAAGGAAAGTGTAGTTTGTTGAAAGGGATTACTACCAGAATACTAACAAAGGGGTCAGGAGAATTATTCGGCATATGGAGGAGGAGGATATCCAGGGCCAATCTGACCCTGAAATGGAGGATTGGGTTTATCTCCTCCCAGATCCTGGTAATGCTAGAGGCCGCATGACCCTCTATAAACAAGTGTTGCATGTTTATTGGGTCATGAAGAGGTTGCTTGCCAAAGCTATGGAACAAGTAGCTATGGAAATGGCAAAACTGTCTCAAGGGATCCCAAATCTCAAGAAGGAACTGAAGAATATACAGATTACCTTGCTCATGCAAGACAAGAGGATGGACGAAATTCAACAACAACTAAAGCAATGCCATCCTGACATCAAGAGGGATATGGACCAGCAGCCAGGAAAGGAGGCGTAGTTTTGGTAGTTTACATCTCTTTTTGTTTTTATGAAGATAGTAGATGGTAGTTTTGTCATCAAACCTTTTTGTGATAGGTATAGAAGGAAGATAAGCAATATGAGTAGTCTTTATGATTGTACAGTGCATCTAGCATGGACAAATAGGCTTAAGACCTTTTATTTTTGGATGGCACTAAAAGACCTAAGATGGCCAAAAATACCCGGTTTCCCCTTGGGGTGGGTTGAGGTCATTATGTTTATGTAATGATTTTGATTTGCTGAAATAGAAATAAAATGTCCTTCTGCAGTTTACAAAAAAAAAATTGATTTTATTTATGGGTGTATCTTTACTCGAGAACAAATTTTTTAACTATGTATTTTTTGTAGTTTTTATATCAAAATATTTTCACTTTCTTTCTTACACCATATGCCTGGGTCCACTACAAGGAAGAACCATTGAAGTTTAAAAACACTAATGAACTACATTTGTAAAATTTCATGAACACCCTCATGCGTGAAAGATTACAACTTACAGTATTTATACCATTAGTTGTTCCACAACCCAACATTGATTCCCTTAGTGTTAATTTTTAGTCATTTGATTATATTGCCACTACAATATTTCATTGAAGGACTATTAAACCTTAGTAATATCTTCATGATAGATCACATGAACATCCAAGTATGAAATATTATGATCCAGAACCCTTATAACACTAAGTTTTTTTTCTCTCCTAGTGGTAGGCCTTCTGGTGATTTGTAATTTGATTTTACTTTTTCCCAAGTGTGCTTCTCTCAAATTAGTTGTTATCATAGGCTAGAATAGGCTCTAATGCTACAATTCACGTGCTTTCATATCTAAGTATTAGGATCCCCAATTGATAATTCAATTTGGAATTAGAATATATATAATTCCACCAACATTTTTTACATCCTTGTTAGGGAGCTGCTAAAGGGCTTAGAGCATAGTTCTTTTTATAGGCTTTCTACATTATTTTAGTTCCAGGGACAACTAGAGGGTAGAGAAAGTATGGTAAGACACGAGTGAAGAGCGATGGATACAATATGGTGGGGTTGTTGCAAAGTCTGGTTATCTCTAATTGATTTTCTAGTTTCTTTTTCTTATGCGTAGAATTAAAGTTGGGATCCAAAGCCTCATTTTTTCTTTATTTTATTTTCAAATGTGTTTTCCTTTAAATTGATTCATTAAAATAAGAGAAGCCTAAATTGTGTGAATATATAACTATGTGACAACAGAGTCTTAGTAGCATGGTTGTGCTAGTACATGATTAGTTTCATTTCATTTGTTTTAAGTGTGTTTCCTTCTTATTTATTTAGGATTTTTAATAAGAACTCCATACATTAATACATGTCCATGACAGGGATTAGCAAACAACAAATAAGTATTCAAGGATTATCCAAGGTTTCTTCTTAAGAATAAGAAATCTTGATAGTAGCCAAGAAATTATATGCCTTCCCAAAAGTTATAGAAGAACAACAAATCTATGAATCACATCCACACAAAGACCTTTACTCTTGCAAACTTGTTGAGGAAACTAAACAATCATGGACTGCATTCGATGGAGAGCAAGCATCAGAATCTGAGATTGAATAATTTTTTACATGCCTAGCTACATATCCTCTAAGCACATAAGAGGATAATCATCTAATTCTACAAGATTTGCATGGCATGATAAAGGAGAATATGAAAAATGAGCCAAATAAAGAGGTAAACCAAGAGCATTTTGATTTTGTTGAAAATTGGTTTCAAGCAACAAAAAAGCCATACCACTCCTTTATTCTTCATTACTTCTTGGTATCATCACCAAAATTGTTGTTTCTTCATATTCAAGTATACATTAAACACTATATTCTAAACAAGAGTATGAAATCATTTTTATACCTATTACACACATTGTCACAATGGAAATATTCATATGAGAGTAGTTTTTTTTCTCAAGTAGATTAGGAAAATAAATAAATGTTTTGCACCATATTTCTCATTTGTTTTGAATAAGTGGGTATGTTAAAAAAATAAAATAAAAAAAAAATAAAAAAAATAAAAATGAAAAAAATGAAAATGAGATATCTATGTTCCTATAGCATATTTCTATTGGGATCTCTTTCAGTTGCATATTGTTTTAATGAAGATTGTTACTCAATATTATGTCAAATAGAAGCATGGCTCAATTATTACCTTGCCTTTGCACTTATTATTTTCTTAGTTAGATGTGTTTCTAGTTTTTCTTTCCAATAAATTAAGCAATGATAACTTTGTTTGGAATTTTATGTTAAGTAAATCTCCTTGATATCCATAGTAAATAACAATTGTCTGGTACCATATTTCATCTAACTAGTACCCAAAATTTTGGTACCAATTCACTATTTTGCAAGACAAAGTGGGATTCAAGGATCTTTTTCATTTGGGGATGCTTAAATACTATAATAATATTTTCAAAAGTGGAAAATGCATCTTCATCAATGGAATGTGTTAGATTCAGTATTTGCATACTGCCATCAGTGATCAAAAATCCTATTTTCATATCATTTTGAGGGTCCTACTCAATTTTTTTTTATCATTCCACTAGGTCATGCAAAACATTAGTCACTGATGGTAGTTCTAGTCCAAAAACATCACCCTTCCCTAGATGTGATTACTTGCTAGCATAGTTTCATATCTTGTTGATTGTACATCATCCATAGATTTATTTTTATCATGCCATTTGTATCTGTCATGAGGTCACTATGTCATCTTGAAATTCAGTCCTTCAAGGTGTCATTAGGTCTATTAAGGTTTCCAAGGTTCCATTCCATTGCATAATACCAGCAAGTAAAGGGTCATCAAATAACATCCCTTCACTATGTGAAGATTATTTGTAAAGAGAAATGCTTATTTCATTATGTAATTTTATGTCTTTCAAATGTAATAATTTCACCATCCCAAGTTGTTAACTCAGTGTTCCAAAGATGCTAGACCATCAAAAAATCAATTTTTCAAAGGAAATAGTCAAGTGAAAGAGTAAATTTTCAAAGGGTTAAGTGAATGCCAAAGGGATTTGTATTTTCCCAAGGGTGTCCAAATCATAATTTTCCACAAGCACTAAACCCTAATTTCCTCTCCCACTGAGCTAGGGTTGGTTATGGAATCAAAGACATTTGAGCATAGGAGGCATAAGGGAGGTCATTTCAGCAAGTATGAGGCCATTCCAATTCATAAACATCATGTCTCCATCATTTTTGAAGAATTCATTCCAAGGGACAAATCATTTGCCACACATAGGGCCAGTTTTTCTTCAAACTATTTTTCTGACCAAATAGAGATGAAATTGACAAAAGTGAGAGATTTTTTTGTCCCTCACAATCCAAGGATAAAAAACCACCTTCCCGTTTTACATCGGTGTCATGGTTTTAGAGAAATGTTAAAAATATAGTTGCTACAAAAGAGTTGTTGCACTTCTGAGTGACTTTGGGAAAATCAATTTTTCTCCAAGTTGGATTGTCCAAATGACTTGCTTGATGAGTCAAATGATAACTAGAGAGAAATATATTTCCAATGAGTTATAATGAGCTCAATTTGGAGATGAGGAAGACCTCCAAAAGTTTCCTAAAAATGAACACTTCATTTTTGCAGCCTCATTTTGCACATTTTGACTAGTCTTGGAAGAATTGACTTTTTAGGGGCTATAATTGATTATTTTCAATGCTTGATAGGTCCATTGTGTAGCCAAGAGAGATACCTTTCCAACAAGCTATCATGGGCTCAATTTGGACACTGGGAATGCAATCAAAATCAACTTGCAAGTTGGAGTGCACATTTAGCAAGGTTGCTATGCGTTTGGTTGGGTTGCTACGCATTTGACTAGGTCCCCACATGTTTGTAAGATATTCCAGTGTAAATTACAATAGTGATGCACTCTTGTAGCTAAAGGGTACATTTTCTTGGGTCGTTGCGCCTTTGCTTGGGTTGCTGCACATTTGTCTGGAAGGACCAAAAACATGCTAGAACCTCCTCCATTGTCACCAAGTTTCCAAATTGGTCATCATCTACAGGTTGGCGGAAAAATTATTCACTCCTTCCCTCTATTGTTCATCTAAATAGGGTTTATATTTGTTTTTTTTTATTCCTCATATCAAACCCTAGTAATACATTCCCACCATCTCAAATCACATTTCCTAGCTTTAATTACCACTCCCCTCACTTAACAACTATCCCCTATCACCTTCCTCATTCCACACATCCTCATCCCTTCCTGATCATCTCTCCTCACATCATTTCATATTTCCCACACCCACAGTCCATTCTACCATCTCCCTAGTGACAACAACAAAACATGGCAGAGAAAGAACACAGAAGTCAGAATGAGGAAGAAAAACAACAGAGGAGGAAATATAAGAAAGGAGGGAGAATCATCATATATGAGCCAACCAACACTAGAGAGCTCATGGTATCTCCCATTACTGTCACAAGCTTCAAACATATGGGTTGTTTTGAGTTTTTTGAGAAATTGGAAAGGACACAACATCATTCTAAATTGACCAGATAGTTCATCATCAACCTCCATGATAACCAAGCAACCCTTGCAGGTGTCACCTTCACCATATCCTTTGCTATCATATTAGCTAGTACTGGGATCCCATATGTTGGGGAAAAATGGTTTAAACAGGAATATTTGGATTATTGTTACTATGAGTCATATCCTAAACCTAACCATAGGAATGAAAGAAGGAGTATTTTCCCTTTCTCTTACCTCCTATATAGACATGTTCCTAAAATGAAAATCATCATGAAGTACTTCACATGTGAGGGAAAGTTTTCTACGCTCTATTCCTATCATATTCAATTACTCATGCATTTTACAAGAGTCAAAATGCATAATATTCCCTACTATCTTTACAGTGATGTCGACAAGATGTCATACATTGCCCGAAGGAAAGATCATGATCATCAAATGCATAGCATATTTCACCATTCTCTCATCAAGATGATAGTCCTGCACCACCTTGATTAGCTTAACGTTGCATGGGACACTTTCATATCCAATGAGATTTTCATAGTCCCACCTATTCAGCATGGCCAAGAGGCACCTTCATCCTCTCATTCATCCACCTCCATTCCTCCATCTCAGTCCATACATCATTCATCTTCATCTAATGGTTCAGCCACACCATCACCTCCATCATTACCATTTCATGAGCATATTCATTCACCTGGTAGAGATGAAGGCACGAGGTAAGAGCATATTGAGCATAGTGAGAGCAGCAAGCCCAAAAGGGCTTGTTTAGATACCTTGGTACATACCTATTAGAGAGGGCATAGGCAAGTGTTTCCCCATTGATTGTGGGAGGGGCCTTGCCTTCTTCATCAACAAAATAGGTACAGAAGGGTAAGGAAAATGTTTTAGAGTCAGAGATAGAGTAGCAGGAGGAGGACCTCCATGAGATAGACCATGGATTTCAATTAGTTGACTCAGATGAGCATGATGACAGTGAAAGCACAACTATTTTCATCAAGGAGAAGAATCCACTCATAGGTGAGCTCGAGGTCAACCTACAAAGGGCCAAATGGATCATTTCCTACTATAAGCAGGAAAATAGGCAGTTTGAGGTCAAACATGAGCTCATGGAGATTCAACTCAGAAAAGAAAAGAGAGAGGCTGAAAAGGCAAAGGCTTGACTTGATGAGGAATATGGGCAGTATGGTGAGCCACTTGATGAATAGGTGCCAAGAAGAAGGCTAAGGACTAGAGGCCTAAAGAGAGCTTTGGAGCAAGAAAGAAAAAGGAAGAAAGAAATAGCCAATGAGCTCACCTTATAAGAGAAATTTGTGAAGATGGTAAATGAAAATCGAGAATATTGGGTGGAGAAGGTAAATGATCATCTAGAGAACCTCCTAGACTAGGCCAAGAAGGACAATGATATTTAAAGAAGAATGATGAAGCACTATGCCATGAGAGTCAAAATTGCAAGAGCTAAGCTCAATAGAGCTCATGAAAAAATTGAGGCCTTGACCAAGAAAGAGGAGAAAAAGAGGTTGGATATTCTTGTCGAGGCATCACTCCATGCCTCAAACATATAGCCAGCTATCCGCCCACCAATTTTGACCATTGTTGAACAATTTTGGCAAGATATGTTTTGATGTGTTTTTTGACAAATTTTGGCACAATGAACATGGTCAAACGCATAGCACCTAGGACATTGCGCTTTTGTTTGGAGAATCTAATGAGAAAATGGTTAGAATATTTGGATTTAGAATGATGAGGACATGCACCTTGTACCTTTTTTAAGAATTTGAAGCAAAACTAGTCAGCCAAAAGGGTCAAAAACTACCAAAAAATCACCTTTTTGCCTCTTTTCTGGTCTATTCGCTACACGTTTGAGTAGTCTTGGGAGATTTAAATTTGGGAGGGGAAAATCAAGCCTATTTTGAAAACCAAGGGAATTTTTGGAAACTAGACAGGCCAATATTTCCAATGAGCTATAATGGGCTAGATTTGGACATCGGGAAGGCTGTCAAAAGTCAGCTTGAAGGGGATGTTGTGTGTTTGACCAGGTCATTGCGCGTTTAGCCAAGTCGTTGCTCGTTTGACAGTCTTCCATTATTTTCACTATTTCACTCCAAGTTGACTTTTACCTATGGGAAATTCAATTTTTACTCATGTAATTGATCTAAATGATGTAATTATTATGTTTTTACTTTTATCTAGGGTAGATACATCAGTTTAATGGCCTAAGTGGCATGTAATGAATTATCTCTCTAGAGTGAGGTTTGAGTCATTTGACCACCCTATACTCTAGCTATCAATTCAGACTTTCTTGCAATTGCTCCTGCTCTCATGGATTTGAACCCTCAGCCTAGGATGAGTGAGTTTTAAGTCTATATTAGGTATTTAATTAGTCATTTTACAGGTTGGATTTAGTGGGATGTTGTACTAGTGATCAGAGACTATTGTATTAGATTTTGGCCAGTTACAATAGATGAGTTGCAGCTATTTTCTGCGATACATGAGGTATAAATGTTTAGCATTGTTTCTTCTTTGTGCTCATTTGTATCAATGTTTTATCATTTCATAAACCATTTCTTGTATGTTGTATGGTAATTTTCAAGTTGATAGGAAGAATACATGCTTGCTCATGGTCTGTTTTCGGAAATTTATCGTAATTTGCCCATTTTTCTTCAGTTTAGGATGAATACATCTCTTATGCTCTTCATAACTCCTCATTAATATTAAACCATCTCATCAAACCACTGTTTAAGTGTTAATCTTCATACCTACCTTGCCCCTTTGAATGTCTACATTCATATCTCATTTTCCCTGACTTAGTCCCTTTGACCTAAATCACTCATCCTTGCGACTACCCAACCAAATGAAATCAAATAACCCTTTGTAAACAATGTAAACTTTGAAATGGGAACTGATACTATTACCCGTTTCGTAGAGATAGCAAAAAATTGATCCGATTTTGAAAAGGGGCGATGCAGAATACACATATTTTTTTTAGAGCATAGTTTTTGGCACTTTAAATAACCGATATGATTACACATTTCATAGGGGTAGTAAAAACGTGACCTGATTTTGAAAAGTGGTGATGCAGAATACATTTATTTTTTTTCGAAATATATTTTTGACACTTTAAATTTTCTTATGTATCAAATATAAATATTTGTTTTTAAATGTTAGTGACTTTCATACTGATTTTTAAACGTGTAAATGCAACGTGTTGATGTAGCATACCTTTTTTTTAGAGAACTTATTTTTCACAATTTAAAATTTATTATGTCCATTTTTTTTTAAATTTTGATTACTTAATGAATTTTCAAGTTGTTTTATTTTTATTTTTTTAATGTTGATTAGTTAAAAAGAAACAAATATAAAAATATACATTAAAAAAGCAAACAAACAAAAAAAATGTTAAGAAAAAAACTTTATCTCATAAACCATAAAAGAATTTGGAAAAAAAATAAAAAATAGAAATATATATACATATTTAAGCAAGCAAAAATAGAAAGATTAAAAAAAACATTAACAAAAACTAAGAAAAAAAAATAAAAAACAAACTAGATTAAACAAAAGTAGAAGATTAACAAAAAAAAATTAAAAACTAGTAAAATTAGTATTAAAAACATTTAGAAAAAACTAAAAAGACAAAAATAAGCTCAAATTAAGAAAAAAAAAATACAAAAATTTTAAAAATATGTCTTTTCCAATTAAAAAAATAAATAAATTTAAAAAACATTTTAAACTTATAGAAAACATGTGTGTTTT